>JAXQQM020074343.1:0-121868 GCA_034641835.2 Pinus albicaulis
AATATTTTGTAATGTTGTTTTTTTATTTTATTAATTTTTATAGGATTATAATAATATATTTGTTATTTGTTTACTAGGGTGATTTAATTGACCATTATTTTGTAATGTTGTTTTTATTCTATTAATTTTTATAGGATTATAATAATATATTTGTTATTTGTTTACTACGATGATTTAATTGATCATTATTATGTTAGCTATTACTATTTTAGCTAGGTGAAGCTAACAAAAATAATAATATATTTGTTATATTTAATTGTTATTAATTTATATTTAACTTATAACATGTTTGATCTTTTTTTCACAAAGAAAAAATTCGTAATTTTATTTATGAGAAAACAAAATTACATGTTGTATGAGCTGGTATATGTCCAAAGACATTCAAATGCCGCAAATAAAAAGCAAAGGAGATACAATTAAGATTTTCTCCCCTTCTTCTTTTCAACCTTATGCCAAGCACCAAGTGTTGGCTCGGTCTCGATAAGGACAAGCTGATTTCCTTCTGTTGGTGCTCCATTGTCCTTATCAGAGTCAGATGTGTCTGATGTATGTGTTCTTTTGTATCCCCCACTGTCTAGTGTTCCAGGTACCATATCCTGCTGAGTCTTTGTGGTGGTGTCGAGCTGCTCTTGCATTTCCTGTTCTTGTGTGCCCAAGGAAGTATCTGTTTGTTGATTCTCATGTGGTGTTGGTTCCACCTCTTCTTCCTGTAGTTCTGGCTCTTCAGATGAAAATTGCCAACCTTTTGCCGCTTTGCCTGTTTTCTTCTTTTTCCTATTATCCCTTTTTGCTGCCGGGCATGAGTTTTGTAGGTGGCCTGTGCACCTGCATATCCAGCATCTGAAGGCGGTATTCTCATAGTCTAAATGCTGTGTCCATCTCTATTGTTTGTTGTTCAGCATAATGGACTCTGGGAGTCCCTTGCTCAAATCAACCTCCACACAGATTCGTGCGAAGGTGAATATGCGCTCTTCCACGCGTTGAGTGTCTATTTTAATGTATCTGCCAAGGGTGTTTCCAATGCAGCCAAGAAAATTTTCATTCCAAAAATGTAGCGGGAGATTGTAGAGCCTTACCCAGACCGGAATTTTGGTCACCTCCATGGTGTTGGCATCAAAATTTGGGAACCATGGTGTAATGAAGAGTCCCGTGGAGCCCCAGAACCATGGTCCCTGGCTGATAATGGCATCTCTGACCTCAATGGATGTAAATTTGACAATGAAGAACCCCTTAGAGCATAGGTGTATTTCACATTCCATGGTCCAATTTGTAAAAATCCAATGGAACAGCTCCATTGGTTTGGGCCAGAAGCAGTTGAATCTGCCTATAATTGCTTGGGATTCGTAGGCAGTTCTATGCATATCAATGTCTAGACTGTCTATGTTTATTTCAGGCACGCTGTCCTGCAGTTATAAAATATATGGCTTGGGGGAACTTTCAGCAGGGGCGACAGGAACTGTGGGAATGTTTTTGTCCCCCTGTAATACATTCCTATATGAACCTTTTGTGGGTACTGTTTTGGATGCACCTGCACCCATGGAGGATCCATGTGCCCTGTTTTGGCCCATCATTCCACCCCTCAGTCTAAGGTTGAGGTAGATGGAAGACCCAGTGACAATGGAGTAGTCATTAACCGAGCAATGGTCAGCTAGAGCTTTCCCCCCAAAAATCAGAGACTGTGAATGAACTGGGTAGCCCGCCATAGACTGGATTGCTTCCTTCAGGTGTAGTATAGAATCTATTGTTCGAATCCATAGAATAAAGCAGTTACCTACAGGAGGCTTAATGAACACTTGATATGGAGTCGAGCCTACCTGAGAATCAATGTTGCAGACATGCTGGTTGCATTTTTTGTCTATAGGCACATCATCGTGGGCCTGTTACAGGCTCAGAAGTTCCGAGTGCAGCCACATAGACCTCTTAAGGTCTGTATTCCTTGTATCAGCAGCTTTGGAGAAGTAAGTAGGCCCTTGCAGCCTCTGTTTTATATGCTGCTGTGGAGGCTGCAATGCAGTTAATCCCCAAGAGCGCTGGTCCGAAGCCCAATAACCGCCCATCATCGAGGTCCAGGGCGTGGTTGTGAAGGCTAGTATGTAAAGGTAAAAGTCAAGCAGTATCCTCTCCCAATAAACGAGAAAAACTGAAATCCCAGCATGAGTAATCGATCGAAAAAACAGAGTATTGTGCTCACTGGCACCATGAGAGGTGCAGCAGAGCACAAAACCTGGCGATGGTTCAACGCCAAAGCCACCAAAGAACCAATGGCACTCACAGGGATTAATTCCATACCTCGCTATATTTTTTGATAGACTGGTCAGGCACCAGTGCCCCTTTCTGTTGGTTCTGCAGGGAGTCCATGAACCTGTCACAGCAAAAATATAGAATCCCACAGGCGCGAATGAATTCTCAGCCCAAACCAAGTCACAAGGAACAGCACTGGTAACGCAAAGTCCCATTCCATGGAGGCGCCGCCTGAGCATCGATCTCCAGCCCGCGGCGGCGATGGAGGACTGTAACCCTAGAACGAAAAAAATTTCTCCCGCGCGCGCCATCACATGTTTGATCTTAAAAATGAATATATATATATATATATTTAAAAAAATTTATCTTTAAATTTAATGAATGAATAAATTAGAAGTTTTATTATAAATTTTTCAAAATATAATGTCTTGCATATTGAATAATATTTACCATTTTTTCATTACAATATTTGTATTGTGATTACCCCACGAATCGTAGCCCAATGTGGGCCCTCCCCACTTGCTTTGACATGGTGAGAGATCACACTTTCAATAGTTGCAATTCATGAATGTCACTCACCTAGTACTGACTAACGTGCGTGTCACCTTGGAAATTCACTTCAACATGACATTTTGCCTTCAACGTTACTTAATTTTTGTACCACAGTAGTATAACCTCACACATAACCACGTCATCGTTGATGGTGAAGAGTTTCTATCATAATGGTAATATGATGGATCTAATTTATTTTCAAAACACCCCTAATCACTTCCTCGAGGAAGCAGCCACCATGGAAACCTTGTGCAACAAGAGCATTGGCACGTAGCACAATATCCATCGCAACTTCAAGTAGAGCAAAACACCCTTAAATCATGCATAGTGTGCTTGAATAATGGTAATGTGATCTCCCTCAGTCTCATCAATATTATGCATTCCAATACTCTCATGTGCTTTAATTACCATGACCATGCAAAGTTATTTGAGATGAACATCCCTTTTATCTAGAGCATATCATTTGGTGTAGGTTGCAATATGTGTCGTAAACTTTGTGATTCAGCGTCTCAACGAAGGCCCCTTGACCTTAAGGACTTGGCATTCTAGCTATTATTTTGCCTTCAATAGCTCTCCCTCTCTAGCCTTCTGCTTGAAATTTCTAATACCCTCTCCTATGTTCATGCATGTTATCCCTTTAGCCTTTTTGCAAGCTTCACATCCCAGTTTCCTTTGTCTGGGCGGGTCTAGTCGGGTCAGGTGGGGTCGTGTCAGGTCGTGGTGTCAGGTCGGGTCGTGTGAGGTCGGGTCGGGTCGTGTGAGGGCGCCCAAGGAATGCGTCCGAGTTGGGTTGTGTGAGGGCGCCCAAGGAAACAAGTTCAGACGGGATGGGTGGGGTTCGATCAGGACGTGTTGTGTGAGGTTGCATAAGGAAACATGTTCAGGCGGGTCAGGTCGGGTCGTTTCGTGTGAGGGCTCCCAAGGAAACACGTTCGAGCAGGTCGGGTCGGGTCGGGTCGAGTTGTGTGAGGGCGCTCAGGAAAACGAATTCGAGCAGGTTTTCTTAGGTCGTGTTGTGTGAGGGCACCTGAGGAAACGCGTTCGGATGGGTCAGGTCGAGTCAGGTCGTGTGAGGGCACCCAAGGAAACGAGTTCAATTGGGCTGTGTCAGTTCGGGTCGGTTTGGGTCGGGTCGAGTAGGGTCGTGTGAGGGTGCACAAGGAAATGCATTTGCTACGGGTTGGTGAGGATCGGGTCAGGTTGTGTGAGGGCACCCAGAGAAATGTGTTCGGGTGGGTTGGGTCATTTGAGGGCACCTAGGGAAATGCGTTCGGGTGGGTCAGGTCGAGTGAGGGTGGCCGTATCAAAAATGCTAAGTTGTGACCACCTGTGCGCCTTGTACCGCACGTTTGTGCAATCCGGTTTCCATTTTCTCCGTCGTGCCTTCGTTCGGGCGGGTCAGGTCGTGCTGTGTGAGGGCACGATAAGAAACACATTCGGGTCAGATCATGTGAGGGAGGCCGTATCAAAAAATATAAGTTGTGACCACCCATGTGCCTTGTGCATGTTCGTGTAACCCGTTTTTCGTTTGCTCCCTCGTCATGCCAGCTTAATCGACATTCGGGCATGTAGGGTTTTTCCAAGAAAAGATCGCTATGTTTTTCCAAGGAAATGTGAACAAGTCTTTTACTCAGAGGTTCCAGGTGAGAACGAATGGTGATTTGATATTATATATGATCCAAGAGGAAGGCCAGTAGAGTATACTGTAGAGGAAGAGGATGATATTGATCAAGAAGAAGATGATGCAGTGGCAGATAAGCAGGAAGATGCATTGACAGAAGAAGACGATATATAAGATGAACTAGGCGTAGGAGACAAGGCAACAATTATGGATGATGATGTCGATGAGGATATTATTGAAAATGAAATAATTGATGATGATGATGACATGGTCGATCATTTCAACACTGTTTCTGAATCAAATGTTGGTATAGAATGTCGATCAGTTGGATGAAGATCAAGAAGATACAAAACTAGAATATTGATACATATGTTCTATTCGTGTATGAGATGGTATGTTATAACTTTATATTTTAATCATTATAGAAATATTTTTTATGCACAATGGCTCATTTACTAGGGGCCTGGAAGGACCGGGCGATTGAATAACATTTAATAACAGATCAAGAGTATCATGAATAGAAGGAAGGGATCGAGTGACAATACCCACCAAGTCCGGTGAAAGTTCCACTGGAGCCTGAGTGTCCTGTGCTTGTTTCAATATCTCACCGACAAGATGGATATATAGTTGTTCAATCTGTTCCTCCATCCCTTCCATTGGGATAAGCCCCTCTTCCTACTGATGCACCAACTCTTCCATCTGTTCCTGCTCACCACCTTTTGACTGATCAACTACCTGAGCCCTATAATCATTCCTGAAGACTACCCTTTGATGATGCCTCCTGCTAATTCCTAGAGGGAAGTCTCTGGCCAAATGATCACCATACTTGTGACATCTATGGCACCAAAAAGGAAGGTGCTCGTAATCAATAATTTGGAAGAAAGATTTTTCATCGAGATGTAAGTGGATTTTTTCAACTAGATCTTCTCTTGGAATAAGACGAACCAGTATACGAGCCACTTTCCGAGATTTTGTAACCTGAAATGACATATCCACATCCAGAAAGATGCACATACTATTCCCAATGGCCCTGAAAATGTCCATTGTCCATAAGTGTGGAGGTAATGCCAACAGACGCACCCAAACCAGGATCTCATCCATTCTTTCCCACTTCACATCAAATATGGTTGTCCACCACTTGAAGAGAATCAACGCAATCTCAAACCCCAATTGCGCGCAAGGACCCATTAATCTAGGTCTCTTTGTTTGAAAACCTGATCATGAACTGCCCCTTTGATAAAGTTATCACCTCCACCTCCTTATCCAGAGATTCTCCCCAATATTGTTCAATCCAATCACCTATAAATTGAGCAAAGAAGAATTTTCCATGCGCTATGCCCACCAGTATGGTCTCCAAGGCTGCCATCATTCGGTCTACTTGTATGTCCACTCTAAAAACAAGATTTGGGTATTCAAAGTTTTTCTTAATGAATTTTCCATTTTTTCTTTTTAACCTTGCTTGTCGACAATTTTGGGGCAATTCTGGAAGCGATGAAAACTCCACGACATCCTCCCCCTGCTGTTCAGATATAAGCCCAAAACACCCTTCCACTTGAACCACTCCGATAGTACTAGCCCCAGGTACCTGTAAAGCTTCCACAGACTCAGGAAATAAACCATGAGAGAACACTAACTCATTATTCCCCTAACCCCTAAATGCGCCTAAATCCCCTAACCCCTAATCCCCCCAATCCCTAACCCATTAACCACTAACTCATTATTCTCCTAACCCCTGAACCCTAATCCTCATTATTCCTCTAACCCGTAATCCCATGGTCTTCTTTGTTTTTGAATTTTCCATAAATTCATTTACTATTTTATCTATAATATCTGCACTCATCACTTTAGGTGGTATGTATTTGTTATGGAAAATGGCCTGATTGCATGCCACCAAATATTGTTCATGAGATAGTAGGGAAATCCCGGTAAAATTGCATTGAACAATACGATACTCAATCTTGAGTGAATTCCTTTAATGATTCTTTTTTCTATTGAGAAAACATTGGAGCCAAATTGAATAGGTGATAATCCAAGCATTTTATATATAGAGACATGAAATGAATGTATGAGAGATGGGTTTTTCCTCCACATGGCATAAGGCATAACGATTTGGACCAAACCATCCTCTTTGAGTAGATTTTCCTATTCAATGTCAACAATAACATCACTTTAGATTTGAGTTGAAAAGAGTGTTTCCATAAATATTTCCAACACCACCTTTTTCGTTGTGTGGTATTTGATTCTAAAAATGCCTTGTAACCCGATTTTTTTGTGCATTCCCCTAAATGGAATTCTTTGACTAGATCAATCAATCTGGATCGTCTTCATCCAAATGGATAAGGGAATATACTAGAAACCTCTCACACACACATGAATTTCATGGCGAATTTTATCAAATATTTTAGATATGATGTTTTTTTCTTATATTTCATTGTTGATGAATAAGAACATGAATGTCATGAGTTGAATTTGAACTTATATATAGTTAAAATTGCTCATATATCATGTGATTTTCATTTTTATATAGCTAAATAAATATTATCACTGTAATATTATATATATATATATATCTCAATTTTCCTTTTTTTATTAAAATAGTGTTGTAATTAATAAAAAATTATAGTGCGATTGGATTTTGAGGATTTTGTTTTGAAATTTTGTTAAGGTTCAAAATTCAAGGAAGAGACACAAAAAAAATCTATCCACGTTGAGGGTTGGTGTGGCCTGGGATAGATATGAATCTCAAATGATTTTGATATCTTATATTCCAATGAGTCATGTTTTATTAGATAGCTCAAGCTAGTCTTGCAAACCCCAAATAAGTTTGATAACTTATCCCCTGGGTTGTAGTTTATTAGACAACAAGATTGTCTCGCAAGTCACTGATAGCTAGTAAACCAAAATATATATATAAAATAATGTTGCAAGTCCCACAAGTCTCGAATAGCTAACAAACCAAAAAAAATACAAAATAATGTCATAAGAGAAGCTTTTATTGGCAAGTATTAGAATCAAATATGTGGATTGGTGGTAACAAAAAATAAATTTAATGAAGAATTCAAGTTATATTATTTGTAAACATAAAAATATAAAGAAACAAATAACATCTTCTTGAGAAAATAACCATTCATTGTCAACCACATCAATTGTAGGAGTAGATTGATCTGGTCATCTCATAAGACCTTCTCTTATAAACTCGTGACATAGCACATGCATTCATGGGATTTTAAATAATACCCTCAATTTCCATAGATATTGATAAAGATCTACCAAAATCATTTTCTTGAATCCCCTTCCTAATACATATTTCCTATTAAGGCTCCCTATTTTTATTAAATACCTAATTGTATACTTCCTAATACCTCTAAACCCTCCCCCCACCTCACTCCACCGATACACCCAATTATATCACCCCAATACCTACAATATATTGAATTTATTTGTCATAACTTAAAAACCTCCTTTATGAATGAACATTATAAGATATTGGTCAACAGGGTGAAGTCCTCATGATTCATATATGGCAAGGACACTACACTAAATAAGATGATTAGTGGACTAGAAAAGGTTACACATGTTGGAATAAGGTTGTAGAAAATTGAACCTATCTAAAATAGTGAGAGCCAACATTGGTAACTGATTGTTAATATGGGTTGGGAAATGGGTTTAGTGCATGTTTTGATCACACCTCTCGCAAGCATGTCTCCTTTCTTTGTACCTTGGTCTAATATGATGGGGAATTTTGTGGGACCAAACTAATCTACACCACCATGGCATGCCAATATAGTCACATGTAAATCAACTCATGGTGCATTTTCTAACCCCTGAACCCTAATCCTCTAACCCCTAATCCCCTATTCCCCCATCCCCTAAGCCCCTAACATAGAAAACAATAATTAATTAATCAATTAACATATAGTCTAATTAGTAATTTTTAATTAAGTTTAATAATTCATAGTTAATCAATTGAAATCAATTCTTACCGCCTTTTTCCTAGCAATATTACCTGAATGCAATTCTTACTGCTAAATATTTCCAGCAATGTGAATGCAATTATTACAGGTTAATGTAGCTTCTGCACGCTGGCCCTGTAATCATTTTTCAGTTCCATATTATCCAACATTTGGAATGAAAGCATATCCCATGGAGGAAACTTAGTAATAGAGGTCGGAAGTGGGGGCAGCAGTACTGCTGAAGGAAGCTGCATTTAGAAATTTTCACATACGTTGGTTCAGGGGGGAATTTGTCAACCCAAAAAATGGTAATGACCTTTATTTTATTTTACACAGACTAGTTATTTTTTGGACTATGTTTAGATTTACAATAAGACCTATTTCTTCTTTTGATCTATCTTTCAACATTCTATAGAAATGATTTTGTTTACATTTAATAATATGGCCGATTACGCTTCCCTCTCATCTTTAATTGTTTATTCTTACTCAAAATCGAGCTCTGGCTTGATACCTCTAATAAAAGATTTAGGGTGTTGATCCCTTCAGTTTCTATCCAAGATCCCCTTAATGTTATCAACCTCTCTGTGGTATCCCAAGTCAAATAGTTCAAATATGAGGTTGGGTTCAACAAAAATTAGGTTCAGTTTGAATTTAATTTTTTTTGATGAGGTTTAGATGGAGTTTGCGGTGAGGCTAATTTATATACATTTTTCATTATCTATAGAGTTTAACTACAGTGGTGACTAGTCCTAGATACAAACCCCATGGGCCATGGCACATGCTACAGGCTATAGCTTGAGTTGTGGGTGTGGCACAGACTATAGGCCACAGCTTGAGTTGTGAGCCATATCAAATCCCCTTGAGGTTGGGCACAATAGGGGTGGAAAATCGCAAAAAAAATAAGTCTTTGTGGGTAGTGAACCATCAACCTGGCAGGTATATGGTCCATCTGGAAATGGTAATGGGGGTTCAAATTCCACAGAGAAGAGAATTAAAACTAGAATTGGCATAAAGAAATCACATGGTCGAATAAGGTTAGCAGGATCAAGGGTCAGCAGCAATGGAAAGAGGGTCAGTGACATGGACAATGGAGACAAGTTGGTTGAGTGAAGAGTGAACAAAAAAGTACAAAAATGATTCTAAGTCAAGGGATCTAGGGTTAGTAAAAATTTACTTTATTATTTATAAAAAATGAGAAAACCGATTAAAAAAACCCAATTTTTCCTTCAAGCTCAAATTAAACTTGAATTCAACTTAAGGTTCAGTCATGAGGTTTCAAGAACCTAATCAAACCTAAGAATTTTCTTTAGGTTCGTTGAAATTTAAACATCAAGTTTGAATTTCAGTGAACCATGTGACATAGATGGTATCAATGTTTTTAGCTTGCCAAAGGGATTGCTAAGCTTCTCAACGTTCATAGTTAAGAGTCTTTAAAAGTTAGACCACAAATATAAATTGCATCATAGGCCAATAGAATATGTTTCCCTTAAGAGGCATTAAGGAAAATCAGACAAATACCACCATCTACCTACAATTCTCTCTCCCTTTTTGCTACTCTTTTTCCTTCCAACATGAATCTAAGGTGCTTTGTGCGCCAACTGGTGGACGGGTAAATCATAGACTAGTTTGTCTATTACTTGAGATGTTTGCATCATCTCCAAAACGTTAAAAACCTTAAGTAATCTCCATCATCTCAATTTCCAAGGCCTCTCCCTATCTTTATTGCATGCCTCTTTCCTATTTTTTTTTGTTGCACCTCTATATCACGATTTCAGATGTCTTATTGGGACAAACAACTAGATTTTTGTCAGAAAGTGCAGCCACGTAGTATACTAGCTAGTTTATACCCCCAGAGTAATTATCATTGTAGCATTCAAATCTTACCCAAGAACCCTCTAAATTTATCCCAAATTGCCAATGGTGTCTAAGATTTTTGATAATGATTTTGAAGCAAATTTAAAGCCTAAACCAAACTGACCTAGAAATTAAAAGATGGGAATTTGAGGGAAAAAAGAAATGTGAAATCTTATGTATCAAAATGCAGTCCCAATTTTTTTTGGACATTTTGATTATAGTAACTTATAGCTGTTCTTGAGCGAAGTGGCCATGCTATGAGGGGCATCCCTATTCCATCAAAACCAATCAGGAGTTGCACTTGGCCTCATCTACACCCACTCAAGAGGTTTTGAATGTGGATCTTTGTGTTAATACAAGCCTAATCACCTCAAATTTAGCTGCTATGCACCACAAACATGCGCTATAGCCTCTATTTTTCTTGTTATACCCATCAAATCCCATTCTAAATCCCTTCAAATGGTTCAATGTTGGTTCTAGATGGCTCCATGGCACTCCCAAGACACCCAAGCACTTAATAAACTATCCCAACATAAAGAACTTTAAGAAAATAAAAAATGTTACTTGAATGAATCTTTTGCCAGCTAAAAATCACCTTAAGGCCAAAAGATTACAAATATCCTGTTAAATCACTTGAAATTCTCCTTAAAACCTCGAAAATATGCTTGCAAATGGCCTTCAAAAATTCTCACAAATGATTTTGTGTTCAAGTCAAGGGGTTTCAAAGGAAAATACAAGGTAAAAAACTCCCTCTTATCCTCAAAACCACCAGCAACATCAAAAACTACCATTCATTCAGGCTTACCATACTCCACTGTGCATGGGAGAAGTTGCCAACACTCACAAGTACAACAGGTATTGACTGCCCAATGCTTGGTCAATGTGATTTTTGTCCCAAGTACTCGCCAAGCAGCCACACTCCTGAGCAATGTTTTAAAACTTGGACTTGGCCTCAGAATCGGTTAAGGGTCAACTAGGACTTGGAATGACTCAGACTGATTTGATTTCAATTGCTTGGTTTGCTAAAAAAATATAGATAATATTTAAATTTTAATGAAAAACTATATTTTAAAATATGAATATTCAAAACCATGATTCCAAACCATTAGAGACAAAATATGCAAAGTCTACTCATATATATATATATATATATATATAGAGTGAGGCTCTACATGGCCTCCAGAGTGGGAAGGGCCCTTAAAAAATATTAGGAATATAATTTTGAATGACAAAAGGTAATACCCTCCTTCAAAAATTTACCCTTGGGCCTTCAAGTATCTATAGAGTATAAACCTAGAGATACTCCACTAAAATTATAGTGAGAAGAAATACTAATTTTTTGTGGGAACATTCAACAAACCACACATGTGATGAATCATTGCTTGCACACATAAATTTTGATCCTAGATAAACCCACAAATCTATACATACCCTAAATTAGCAGTCTTACCAACAACCAAACTTATGCTAGTAAAATGTGCCAAACAGGTTGAAGCACAGCCTGAAACCCAAGATAACAGGCAAGAATACCTCCAACCAACAACATAATTTGTGGCATGTAATTGACATGCCCATACCAGCAACACAGTGGAGGAGGAAACTGCCAAAATCCCTTAGAATAAACATGCCATAGGCACACTAAATAGATCTTCTCAAACCCCAGGTTTTCTGGGCATATTTACAGCATGTTGGCAGAAACAAGAAAAAGTCAGTGGAGGGGCTGCGAAGAGGCTGAAATAAGGCCAATTTTCTGTCCAGGAAAATCTGCTCTAAAATATCAGCAAAAATACAGGTCAAAGAATGACCTATTCATAACATAACATGCCCAATTCCATCAAAAAATTACTTGGCCAATAAGGTACGGACTCAGCCGAGTTGGGTCGGTTTGGTACGAAACCATCCAAGTCATGCCTTGTGGTTTGGTACCAAAACAATCCGACTCGGCTGAGTAGGTACTGGCCCTCTGAACCAATCCATTGGCCAAGTTGATATGGTAGTCTGAGTCAACTTGGTCCAAGTTTTAAAACACTGCACACAAGTACTCCCAAGAAATACCCAAGGCTATGGAAACTATGGAACAAATAATGATTAATTACCAAACTGTCATGCTGAGCACCATATTCATAATTTAATAATGCATGTAAGGGAAAATTTAGAGGATATATGACCATCGTCTCAAGCAACCTTAGAAGATTCTATTAGACTTTTGAATTTCATGTTTTTCCTTGCCACTTTAAGCGTGACATAATATTGATAGGTATATTGCTTTATCAGGTAACTATTGATAGGATTCCCATGGAATACCCCTTCTTTTCTATTTATGCTTCCTTAATTTTTATCTTTTTGGCTTGCAAGCTATTCCCAAAATACTGAAATGTTTCACATGTTGTCTTCCAAATCAAGAAAATCATCAAAAGTTGGGAAATGTTTCGCAGGTTGTCTTCCAAATCAAGAAAATAATCTGAGATTCAAAGCAACGCAAATTTCAAGACATAAGTTTTGTGGCAAAGGTCGTTCGATTGAATAATTATTGTGTGCTCTTGAATCATAATGAGTTTACCCCTTGTAATAAAGAAAGTTCTACTTTATAATGTACTTAGAATGTCTACTTTTCCCCATCTTACTCAACAACCCATATCAATCAAGGTTGAGTTTTATCAATATAATTCCATATGTTTTAAGCACCCCCTTCTTCCTTCTGGAACTAGAATTTTCTTATCCTTTGATGTCACTTCACCTTAGTTTAACCTACCACAACTAACCTAAACTTAGCTTGTGTGGAGGAACAAAATGCATGCACTGGAATATCTATCACAACTCGTAACAAACATAAACATCATCAACTCAACATAGAATGAAGAAAAATTAAGAGAGTTTGCAATTAGTAACCACCATATAAGTAACCACCATGTACAACACACAAATGGCTATATCAACTGTCATTGCTGTCAAAGGACTCTACACATACCCAACAAATATTTTTACCACACTTACAACTGATGTGATTGCAACCTTCAGTTTTTTCAATTGTGAACCCACAACCAGGACACCATTTAACATCCTCTTTGCCTTTGCACCACTTTTTGAGAGAGGCATCGAGATCTTGCTTGAATTCTCTATATTCTTCACATGATAGGTACAGATGATACTCTAGATGACAGGTTGTACACAACTCCACTGAACAACTTCCACAAAAAAAGATTCTACCAGAAGTTGACACCTCATATATTGATGGGCAATCTAGGGTGGTGCAGAATCTGTAGGTACATTTTCTCGAAGCCATAAATGCCCCAAGAGAAGCTCTAAATAAGTCATCCGGTGCCTCACTGGAGACCAAGGATTTTAGATCATCAACTAAGAACAAAATGGTTGCAATCTTCACGAGCACAAACAAGAGGAAACCCCTCATGATGACGCATGGCTGAGTTACACTACTCAACTATGCATGATCTGCATAAGGCATGCCCACATCCTTTGAGTTTTTAGTATTCTTCAATATCACAGAAGAAGATGGGACAAGCATTTCCACTTTCATCAACTTCTTTTAAAATATGATTATGAATCCCCTTAATACTATTTGCAGTTTCAGCAACGACATTGTTAGCTTTAATTTTTGACTCTCTACTACCATGAATAGACAAAACATGACGTCGTGTATCAAGAATAAATTCTGCCTATGGAATGCATGCTTTAAATCCAGCTAGCTGCACTCCAAATCGTTTGAAAACTTCCTTCATCAACCCATATGGCACCCCTTCCCCTCTAAGAGATATTTTATGATGTTTGTTTTCATGAAGCAACATCAAGTTATGTACCAAATATTTAATAGCTTTATCAATTTTGTTGGTCAAACCAAAAATTTTTATACTATGACTACGTATTTCAAATATTATACAAGTCTTAGTCTCCCGTTATAATGATCTTAGAAGCTGAAACCCCTCACGAGTAAAAAGTATCTGTATAGCTTTAGGATCCAACGTATCATCTGCTACAACATTTCCTTTCAGTAGCTATTCCAGTAAGGATCTACATTTTACAACAACATCCATTGTGTTTGAAGATATCTTCACTCTGTAGGATCCATACTCTGTCTCATTGGCTTGTAGCTTAACATCTACATAGAAAATTTGTTAGATGAATCCACTGACTACTATCAGATCATAATACATGAACTTTATCCTAGAAATGCCTCGATGATATTAATAATCAAGAAGTTTATACTACATAAAAATTAACCATTCATGTTTAAAGTGATCACAACATATAACACTCAAAAATTAATACACTTTTAGAAATACATATGATTAGGGTGAAAATGATAAAGTATTTTGGATTAATCACATCATTGGGATTTAATTAATCCAAACGAAATTCATCTACATTATGGATCACAAAAGTATTAGATCTAACAATGATGATGTCTTTACTTGGGAAAAGGACTCCATATTTATGGTGCTTCACATAACTTCGTGATTAATTAGGTAGCAGAGCAGTTGGCACTTCTATGCCAATTATTCTAATGGTTCGTTAGTTTTCAACAGGCTTCTTGTAAATCATGTACCTATTTTGTACTTGTGACTTTTTTGTTATCTTTATGTTTTCAAAATTTAAATTCAACATAACATCAAAATAGCTATCTGGAAACCTTAACTATGGCCCTAGATAAAAAAAAATTATGTGCATATGATTGTGTATGCATGCTAACTACAATTAGAACAATTGGCGCTCACTAGCCAAGGCCCCAATGGATTTTAATCATATAGAAAAGTGATATATTATGATGTAATCAAATTTTGGAGGCCCAGGTGTAACCATAGTTTTAAAAACACACAACCCAAGATCACCTTGAGCCGACTAATGACTGGGAATGTTAATCGTTCCACAAGTAATGCGACCACTTGTTATAAGGATCTGGCAAGGGCACCACATATAAGAAAGCATTGTCTTAATATATAGTTCATAGTCATTTTCTGCCATTTGATCATGCAACTTCAAAGCCTCTAAGATCTTGTTCTCTTTTATTAGCCCATAAATTATGGTACTGTATGTAATTATGTCAGGCATGCAGTCATTCTCATTCATTTCTTTGAGGAGAAGGAAATCTTCATTCAATTTCCCTCCCTTGCAATATCCATTGACCAATGCATTATAGGTCACTACAGTTAGCTTTATTCTGCTCATTAAAGATTCACTGAAAATCTCTTTAGCCTCATCTAATCTACCTACTTTGCAAAAATTGTCTACTAGCAAGGTGTAAGTATAAATATTTGGCTTACAGCCCTTACTTTTAATTATACTCAACCACTCCAGGGTCTCTTCTACCCTACCAACAAAATAGAGACCAATGATCATAGAATTGTAAGTCACAATGTTTGGCTCACACCCATTCCTTATAAATGCGCCTCTAACTTGTTGTGTTGTATGTTGATTTGAAAACTTAGAGAAGACACTGTCTTAATATTTCTGATTTATTGTTTACTCTCTTTAAACTTGAATGTCATTTGATGGTAAATTTTTACTCTTTAATGCACAAAGTTTATGTATTAGAAAGGTAAATTTAGAAATTATTTCAGTTTTCATTTTGTGTTTTCAAGTTTTCACATTTATAATTTTATTGAAATGTGGCAGACTGATCGTGGCAGTACAAGAACAACCCTAAGACAGATAAACAAATACCAATTTCAGTTTCATATTAGTTTCTTTATCTTTAACAATTTTTTTTTTAATATATTTCATGCTTCTTATTATTTTATAATGTGGAAGGATGATCACAGAAAGGGGCCAGCCGAAGAACATGCAAAGTGCCAACCTTGCTCTATCCTCAGGTATCTTAGTTCTTTACATAATTGAAATAATGTTAATTTTGTTCAAATATGCAAACGCCTAGCCATGGTTCACCTGATGATTCCCTCAATGAGGAAGAGTTGTCTTCATCCCCATGTCCATTGCTGTTGCTGCGAAAAAAGGCACTAAAAGCAACCAAGGAACGTGAGAATTTGGTAGACATTGTGCCTCAAACACCTGAATTAGGAAAAATGATAAGACAACTTATGACCCAGCTAGAAACATATAAGGTAATAAAAAAAAATCAAAAGGATATTTTTATTGTTCTACATGAGATCAATTGTGGTAGGTTGATCTTTAATTTTTAGATTAACTAAAATAACAAAAAAATTCTTTTGTATGTAGAATTTTCTGGGATTTGATGTCCCCGATGTTGGTGGTAGTGGGACACAAAGGCAATAGATTGCTGAAGAATCCTCTCGTACACCTTCTACGCCTTTAGGTGGCAGCCAAGAAACGTACCCTGCCCAAGAAGACACACAACCAACTGCTGAACGTGTTGGAAGTGATGAGGCTGGTATGGCCAACTTTATTATTACATTTCCTGGAGCTACACGTGTCACCTCCATAGGGACCATTCCAGGCACGTTTTTGGTGAAAAATGAAGGTGTTCCTATAAAGAAAGTACAACTCCTAGGTAAGTTTTGATATTTTAACTGTTTCATGTACTCTATCTAAAACATATTTTATCATCATTATTATTTTTAAATTAATGATAATATCTTTTTTTCTGTGTAGGAAACAATGATTTCTACAGGGCCTTGGAGAGCAAGGCGTTGGTAATTTTTGGCCCAACCATATGCACAAGGTGGAATTCCTAGAATTCCAACCTGAAAAAATAACTTCTAGATTATCTAGAAGGCCTTTTTGGGGTGGGCACATTTGATAGAACAACGGTCACCTGGGCAGTTGGAAAATATCTGAAATATACCCGGGACACCTATAGGATGCACTTGTAAATTAACTTTAGATACAAGCGTCCTATCACAGTTCCAGAGATGGAGTGGAGATCACTCATCGATGACGGAAAAGAGAAAAAGGCCAAGAAATAAGGAAAAATGCTAATTAGACTCGCATGGTAAATTACAACTTTAATTCAATAGATTTAATTTTCTCTATGTCTAAAATAAAAGTGTGCTACATAACTGACTTCAAGCTTTTGATGATAGGTTTCCTGACACCTCGAAGGAAACCAAAGCTAGGATTGAAAAAAAAGGCCATCAAAAACTACGCCATGGTGGCTACTTGAAATTAGTCACAAGAATCGTAAGTAGCTAAACATCTTATAATTAATTGTATCGCCTTCCAACATTTTTGTAATCCCATCAAATAACATTAAAAATACACAATCATATGTAATGTAGGGTGATGAATTTGGAATGGAAACCACAGAGGAAGATAGAGAGATCACTTTCTGTTCCGGTTATCAAGCCGTAGTTGAACGTCATAGAAGCTTGGGACAGGTTCCAAGATCCAGAATGCCTGATAAGGTAAAATGTTAACCTTTCAATATGTTTGTTTTCATCCATAAATTTAATGTCTAACAATTTTTTTTAAATAAGGGGAGCAAGACTTTCAACGAGCCAAATAACCCAGTTGTAGAGCAGTGCGTTGAGAGTGAAATATTTCCAGAAGTACATGGTCCTCACGTGCAACCTGATCATTCCAGTGCGGACCATGCCTAAAATGCTACTATCAGTGAGGGCCACGACAGTAATTAATTTACACTTATAATTTTTTATAATTATACCTTGAGGGTTGTGTCTTTATAACATCTTTTGTTTAAATGATAGAGAATGTTGTACTTCAGCATCATACCACCAGAGAGGAACACAGGGCAACGATTCAAACGATGACAATTGGTGCACTAGGTAAATAATCTTATTGCATTTTTTTTTTGTTAATATTACCGAACTAGTTCAATGATATTTAAAAACTGACAATTAAAATTTAATATTATTTGTTTTTGTAGGCGATGCCTAGTCACTGCATGAGACCAGATATCGTGAGTATGCAACTAGGTCAGCTATGAGGGAAAGGCACAAAACATAAGTAGAGCACAATGATGTTGATGATGTAGTTAAGAGCTTTAGAAGTAGGAATACGAAAAATAAATTTTGATAATGTAAAATAATGTATTATTATAAGACAAATGTTACCATACTTGGATCCTTTTTTTCATTATATAAAGACTCATTTATCATACTATTTTTATGCCAAACACTTTCAATGTTTTCTTGCGTACTTTTTGTTGCATTGCTCTTTTATTAGTTATTGAATATTTTTTTTTTTAATTTTATTTTTCTGCTCATGAAAGTAAAAAATGAAATATAGATTGGGTATTGGGGAATTGAGAGTGATGTGAGGGTGGGGGAGGGGCCATAAGAGCTTCCACCTTCACGTGGTTGGTCCTGTTTAGTATAGAATAATTTATTGGAGGGATTTAATCTTGGAGGAAACCTCCCTTGATCCAACATAGCAACAAAAAAGTCACTGTTGACTTAGTTGCTACTCTTTCAAATCGTGGGAGGCTTGTTCCAAGTTCAGGCGACTCCAATAAATTTTTATTGAAATGAAGAGGAGATTATTCAGGTATGTTTTAACATTATCAACATATGTTCTAACATTATCATAAGAATGAATCTGAGAGTAAAAAATACTACATCAATTACTTGTATTTATTGTATAGATAATTATGGATTTAGAATGACTTGGCAGCGTAGCTACAAATCCTCTTGCATCATGAGAAATACAACTTGTCAACCAGGGTCATGCCCAAGATATTTTTGCTTGTGCGCTTGATCAGGTTCATAGTGTCACATTTTTTTAAGTTCCTTTACAGTTCATAATTCAAGATGAAGCTTGTTCATGATTATTATCTGGTTTTTTGTATGTTTTTTTCCTCTATTTGATTGTAAGTTTGAACATGCTTTTAAAAATTGAAACATTTTTTGTTTTTATACTATTTTTATACTCACTTGATCTAGTTATGGTGATATAACCACCATCGTATCGTATCCATCTTGTCGCATTCCCATGGGTTGTAGTTAGGTACAAAGGAACCCCAACCAGTTCCAATTCCCTCACATTCCAGTTACAAGGACCATTGGAATAATTGGCACATACCACATTGGCTCAATTTTTTGGCCATCTTCATTCAAGTAATCCAAGAGTACATCATCATATTTTGGGAACAATAAGCATGTTATTGGTGACATGCATGTGAAAACATATCGAGCGCTTGCATGATCTTTTCCACCCTGGGCTCTGGTACCAAATTGCCCAAGTGGAGCAAGGAGGTTAATGTTGTTACTTCCAAAAAAATATTGTGCCATTCCAATAATTGTGCTAGCAAGACTCTGCTCACCATGATGGTAAGTAGAATGCTCTGAGACATAACCCGAGAATTGAGCAACCTTTACTTGCGTAAAAATATTTCTCTTGAAAGAGAAAAACAATATTTCCCTTTTCAACCATGGATGGGATGGATCTTTGCAAATCAGCGATGGAAAATAGGATCATTTCCTTGTTTACAAAGTCAATGTACTTGATAAGCGTGTCAACCTGGTCCAAATATGTTCTCGACTCAAAATGTCTTAGCTAGTTCTTTCCGGCCTCTATTTTCTTCTTGCTGAAGGCCAATTCAATTGCATCTCCATCTTCCTCATTTATCCACATGAAGTATTTTTTATTTTTGTCCAAATTTTTAAAATATTCTTTCCCCTCTTTAGAAGTACTTATACCAAGACATTTATAGTACTTTATGGTCCATCTTGATGCTGGTCCACCGAGATATTCTCTCCATGATTCATACTCAGGCATGGTATAAAAGACAATACCCGACCATTTTTATGGGTTGCCTTGAAAATAGGAGTAATGAATTCAACAAGAAATAAAGGAATCTTGAGTAGAGATGTCCAGAAAGAGTGTATGAAGTTGAAGTCTGCCCATGATAATATGTTCTTAACAACTCCACATTTTTGGAATCTAAGCTTCTGTGATCCATATAAATTAGTAGAAATTATTTCGGTAATAATCACATGCAAAAGAACGAGGTCGACGCGTTTCGAACCAACCAGTGTGGTTCATCATCAGGACTATGTGAGAGATCAGATCCAGACAATAAGTATAAATAGATGTAGAGATGGCTCAACTAGCCGTTAGGATAACGGCTAGTTTGACTTAGAAAAAGTAAAAATTCCATTATATATTTATTTAATTTATTAATTAATTAATTAATTTATATTCTTAATTAACATTTATCAACTTTCTTCAAAAACTCTTGAGAGAGTTCACATTTTGAACCAAATATGTTATGACGATTTGTCAGTGTCTCCTTGGTTTGGATTCGTCAATCAAAGAATTGAAAAAGACCCATAAATGATTCTTTATCATGTGTTCTTTCACCACAGCTTTCTTTTTCTTCTTATTTAAAATGTTCATCACATGGGTTGTTATCTGGTTTACTACTAAATCAACGTGGGAACCACCTTTAATGGTAGCTATTCCATTAACAATGCTGAGGTACTGGTGTTTGTACCTCATGTATTTTCTATGTGGATAGTTAGTTGATTACTTCTGCAAGCAGTAGTGAACTTAGAAAACCAAGTGAATCTTGGGGAGGTCCCGTATCATTGTCTAGAGTTAGAATGCTGTGGTGCTCTTGAGGATTTATTTGAAATTTGTACCATTGATATTTTGTTACCATTTTTTGCACATGGTCACGATTTGGATCAAAACCTGATCCTTTTCTCTATGTTTTTCTTGCAGATGAAAGGTATGATGGATATTAACAGATCAAAGAAGCTTTTAAGAACTAATTAGGGTTTGAGATGTGATCAGTTGAAAATGTTGGTGAATTTAGACGAGATATAATCAGCAAAGGGTGATAAATATCTATGCTGATTTAAGGATTAAATAAGTCACTAAACATCAATCAATACATCAATACTTAAGTCGAGAAAGTAAAAATACTAGGAACTACAATACTTAACAAATTTTCCGTGTTGATTAACTTCTTTCTCATATCCAAGAATTGAAATAGATCCTTTTCACCTACCTTATAGACAACAAAAGGCTAATAAAACCCATATCTTGTTTATATGATAGTTCACCAACAATCACCACTAACAAAATTCCTTAAATGTTGAAAATGGCCACTGTCCCTGACTAAAATCTCATGATTACCATGTTAGAGATAAACTTGTTAGCGTTATGTCATTAATCAAAGGAGGATGATTTTGGATGCTTTGGGACACAACCAAAAGCAATGGCCAACGTTTCAATGTGGTGGCCAAGAGTATTTTCTTCATGCAGGAACATGTTTGTACATGGCTTATATCCTACCACTACCCTTAGTGAAGACAATGCTCTCAACTTTACATAGAAATCCTCTATTTCAGGATAACACGTGTACACTATGACAAATGAAATGCACTTTATTCTAGACCTAAATATAGTTGTATATGTAACTCGTACATTATTTCACTCAAAATTATATAAACATTGCTAAGGAACGTGTCAACTACATTTTAGATATGTGAATAAGCACACCAGTATATGTGTATATATTTATCTCTATAGTGAGGGGTTAGATATGGATCTTACATTCAGTTTATTAAGGACCAAGAGATATTTTTAAGGCATGTACCACTTAGCCATGTATACCCATATTTCAGTAATATAAATCCATTAAGTATGGACACACACCAGGAATGCCTATCAATTAGAGGTATGAACTATGGGATGCATTATTCCTTCCACCTTACAAGAATTCCCTATACAAGCAACTAAATCCTGGGTTGTTCCTTAACCATAACGAATGTAGAAGTCCACTAATTTTGAAGGAATTATCTTCGTGGTAGTCACTTTACTGGGAATATGGGTCTATATAAATATATTATAGCCACTGGTTACAAAGCCACTTCCAAGGCTAGTAGAATGTGTTAAATCCAACCAATCATGTGACTCTATGTATATCATATCTATTACAAATCATATCGAAAATCAGTCCAATGTGTTATTCTTTGGGAATCACAGTTTATAGGATAGAGTTCAGTGTAATAATAGTAGCATTCAACATAATATTAGAAACATATCAACATTCGACATAATGAGAACAATAAAAATAGAAATCATATAATAGTACACTAACATATCAAGCACTTGCATGATCTTTTCCACCTTGGGCTTTGGTACCAAATTGCCCAAGTGGAGCAAGAAGGTTAATGTTGTTACTTCCAACAAAATCTTGTGCCATTCCAATAATTGTGCTAGCAAGACTCTGCTCACCGTGATGGTAAGAAGAATGCTCTGAGACATAACCCGAGGATTGAGAAACCTTTTCTTTCGTAACAAAATTTCTCTTGAAAGAGCAAAAAAATATTTTCCTTTGCCCTGGTTTCAAACCATCAACCATGGATGGGATGGATCTTTGAAAATCAACCATGGAAAATAGGATCAATTCCTTTTTTACAAAGTCAATGTACTTGATAAGCGAGTCAGTCTGGTCCAAATATGTTCCCGGCTCAAAATGTCTTAGCCAGTTCTTTCCGACTTCTATTTTCTTCTTGCTGAAGGCCAATTCAATTGCATCTCCATCTTCCTCATTTATCCACATGAAGTATTTTTTATGTTTGTCCAAATTGTTAAAATATTATTTCCCCTCTTTAGAAGTACTTATACCGAGACCTTTATAGTACTTTATGGTCCATCCTAATGCTAATCCACCCATATATTCTCTCCATGATTCACACTCAAGCATGGTATAGAAATACAATACCCGTCCATTTTTATGGGTTGCCTTGAAAATAGGATTAATTAATTCAAGAAGAAATGAAGGAATATTGAGTAGAGATGTCCAAAAAGAGTGTATGAAGTTGAAGTCTACCCATGATAATATTTTCTCAACAACTCCACATTTATCAAATTTCTTAAAAAACTCTTGAGAGAGTTCACACTTTGAACCAAAGTTGTTCTGATGACTTGTTAGTGTCTCCTTGGTTTGGGATTCAAATGCAGGATTGTTTATCAAAGAATTGACAAAGATCCTTAAATGATTCTTTATCGTGTGTGCTTTCACCGCAGATGTCTTGTTCTTCTTATGTACAATGTTCATCACATGGGTTGTTATCTGGTTTGCTACTAAATCAACGTGGGAACCACCTTTAATGGTAGATATTCCATTAACAAAGCTGAGGTACTGGTGTTTGTACCTCATGTCTTTTCTATGTGGATAGTTAGTTGATTACTTCTGCAAGCAGTAGTGAACTTAGAAATGCACTTTATTGTAGACCTAAATCTAGTTGTATATGCAATTCGCACATTATTTCACTCAACATTATATAAACATTTCTAAGGAACGTGTCAACCACATTTTAGATATGTGAATAACCACACCAGTATAAGTGTATATCTTTATCTCTGTAGCGAGGGGTTAGATATGGATCTTACATTCAGTTTATTAAGGACCAAGAGATATTTTTAAGGCATGTACCACTTAGCCATGTATACCCATATTTTAATAATATAAATCCATTAAGTATGGACACACACCATGAATGCCTATCAATTAGAGGTTTGAGATATGGGATGCATTATTCCTTCCACCTTAGAGGAATTCCCTATACAAGCAACTAAATCCTGGGTTGTTCCTTAACCATAACGAATGTAGAAGTCTACTAATTTTGAAGGAATTCTCTTCGTGGTAGTCACTTTAGTGGGAATATGGGTCTATATAAATATATTATATTCACTGGTTACAAAGCCACTTCCAAGGCCAATAGAATGTGTTAAATCCAACCAATCATGTGACTCTATGTATATCATATCTAGTACAAATCATATCGAAAATCAGTCCAACGTGTTATTCTTTGGGCATCACAGTTTATAGGATAGAGTTCAGTGTAATAATAGTAGAATTAAACATAATAGTAGAAACATATCAGAATTCGAAATAATGAGAACAATAAAAATAGAAATCATATAATAGTACGCCAACATATCAACTAGAACAACAAGATTGATTGAAGCAAAAATTGTAACACAGGAATATTTGGTGATTTAATTTTAGATAGTGGAACACTAGAGAAAGAATGAGGGATAATTGTATTTATCAAGGCTTCTAACCTCAAACACTTCATTTCCCTCGAAAAGGTCCCTCTAAAATAAGTCTGACTTAATCAAAACATGTGTCAATATTTTTGTTCGTTGTCTTTGGGATGGACTCCCGAGTCCCAAGTTTGAGGCCAAGACTCCCAAGTAGGGCAAGTGGGGAATTCCACCAGGGGAGTATCTAGGGAGTACTTGTCCCAGAGCTAACTCAACAAGAATCAACCATTCTTGAGAGTAGGGGAGAAATTTAACACTAGTATAATAGATTCTGAGGAATGTTTATTTCAATTTTACCAAGATGGAAGAGTATGTTGAGCCCACATGAGTTTCTATATCCTATTTCTCCATATGTGGCTTTATGAGTTTATGAATTATAATGTCTTGTAAAAGACAACAAAAGTTTAGAACAGATGGATATTCTTGCATAACTGGTATGATTGTGACACTTCCATGCAAGCCACCTATTTCTAGGGCCAAGTGGTAGAATTTTGAGCTCATACACTAGCTGAAGAAATTGTAAAACTGATCATCTCACTGATGTAATTGGATACAGTAAAAACACCTGTTCATGAATAACACCCAGATTATTGTACCACTTGATAAACAAATTTCAGTCACCTTTCCTTCATCAAGGAGATGTAGTACTTTAAGGATTTATTAGTCCAAGTATGGCATTCAAACACTCTAAAATAATTAATGGGGTGAGGGATGTTGTATTTCAGAGTACAAAGAAACCAATTACCTAAAAGTGGAAATATATAATAACAAGGGGATCTTATGTATCAGAGAAAATGTTGAGATTTATGCTCTCGAGCATTGGATGTGTGTGTCAATTTTTTGGGAATGGAATCATGTTCCAAGGATTTATATGCTTATACACATGATTTTGAATACCCTGAATTACATGGTATCACTAGAATCATTAGACCCAGTTATAAGTCCTTCCATCCTTTCTGTCCTTGTTAGATATGTTGTTTAAAACAGAAAGGAGGATTATCGTGAATTTTCACATCTAAATGACATTTATTGAAAAATATTGGAACATAAGTCAAGATCGTTTCTCCAGAGTCCAAATACAGTGTTCTCACATTATCAGACATAATGAAGATGTATCTATTTTCTAAATACCTTATGGTATGTGCATCAAAATGCTACTGAAGAGAATTATATTTATTTGAATTCTGGTTATAATGCTGCCATTTCATCCGAGGATATTTGTGTAGAAAGAAGAACAATGTAAACATGTCACTGAATATGTAAGAATTATATTTGGGGCTCGCACTTCAAGGCATTCAATAATTTGAGTTATCTGGAAATAATTTTGTAACTCTATTAGGGCATACCAAAAATGTTAAATGGGTATTCAAAGTGAGGATGATAAACTCAGCTTCAGGGTCTTTTTAAATTCACAGTTTCTGCTGATTGATAATTATGTTGGCATAAGGCTCTCCTCTCTCTTTCTGCACATAAAATTTATCTGAGGGGAGATATTTCTCATTCTTCCTATATACCTGCTTATCATATTATTCCTAATTTCTTCTTTCATTCCTGCCCTTGTGGAGTAGAATAGATGGGTGAAACAAAAAAGTTCAACTAGTCATGCTAAGTTGTTTCAAATTTCACAACAAAGTTTCAGCTAACATAGAGTTTAAAATATCTTAACACTTATTTAGATGAAAAAAATTACCAGACTGTGAATATATTGCTTAAAAATGGTGCCAAATAATCTGAACAAACAATAGATTGTGAATGAAATAAAGCCACCTAACAAATTAGAATATTTGTTGAAAATGTTATTTTCCAAAATATGGGGTTTTCAACATTTTCATAAAACTGGAAACAAAACATATTCTTCATAAGAGTTTTAGCAAGAGGTTTTTGACCTATACGATTGAGAGAGTCAATGGTTTTTATCACATGCATAGAAGAGGGTTAATAATTTGGGGGAAATAATAATTTTAGGGACATTCAACAAGCCCCGTGACAAAGCACATAACTGCAGCTTTTCATATGATTTAAAATTCAACTTATAAATAAAAATTTCATACAATTTTAAATTCAGAGGTGTTATTTTACCCTTTTTTTTGCATATTCCTAGATAGGTTCATGTTTAAAAGTAAAAATCCTTTGTGACAAGTACAAAAAATGTGTTATTAACATAAGTAGGTCACTGTAACTTTTGAGAAAGTGACCTACTACCTAATTCTTAGCCAAGCACTTACCTAAGCAAGATATCACCACAGTCATTGATATTTTTTATTTGAAAACCCAAGTATGGAAAAATATGGTCTGAATTGAAGGCGTTTAATTTAGCATTTACTGAAAAGTCAATTATAGAGCACATAAATAGTATTATTCTAGAAAATATATTGCTCAAGATTGGTCTACAAGGAACTGAAACTTAGTGGAAACTAGTGAGATTGGAGAGGGCACTGCACCGAAGTGTTTAGGAAGTGACAGCTAGTGAATGGATATTGTTGGCTAAGCCTAAAGCGTGTTTTATATATTAAGCTCAATGGAGCCTGGACATTTCCCTATAAGAAGAAGCATTGGTTGCATAAGATTGAAACAATCTAGGAGCCCTATATCGAGTCAAAATAGCCATTCTTCACCTCTTCATTCATTTTGGAAGGCCATCCTCTTGGCCAAAAACATAAATTTAATATATGTGGGCTCCCCAGCCCAATGACCCCTTTTGTAGTAGAATGAGCGCCCCTGTTCTGGTAATTGTATATCTGCTATATTAGCCTAGGAGTGGACCTAGAGTATTTGCAGCCAATTTCTCCCTACCACCATTTTCTGGAAGTCTATTCTGTTAGGTCATAAAGTCCCTTGGGTTATTTAGTTCCAAAAAACATGCCAGTTATTTGGAGTTGAAATCTTATATCTCATATGGAAAAAAAAGAAATATTAAATACAAGTTTATTTAAAAATGCTTAAAATTGTAGCAAATTTACTTGGTATGGTGATGTTATAACATTTGTCAAGTTTCCAACCTTCATTTGTAGGTCTAGGTGCATGTTATAAATTTTGACCTAGTTCTAACAAATTACATTGATTCCTTGAGTTTTTTTCTAGGGGTTACTCCATGTACGTAAAATGATTTCCACCCAGGATTCAAATCTCCCCACTCAACCCAGTATTTCAAGGTTGAAGGGTTCACCCAACACAAGGTTTATAGTACTAAGTGAACACAATGATATCTACAGATAACCTCCTCCTCATTCAGATGATGATAAATTTTCTTGAAGATCACAATATCAATTTTAGCTAGGTTGACCTAGCTTTGTGGTCACTTAGACACTAATAAAATTATCTTATTGCATCTTATATTATCTCATCACGCTCATCATCCTAGAAGGGGATAAACCACCAACCAATAGAATGATGGATAGTGTTGTTATGTTAGCCCTCACCTTATAGGCGCAAAGGAAAAACTCAAGGTAAATGAAGAAAAATCCATTGAAGGTGAACGGGCTAAGTAAATATAAGGGAAGTATGGTATGAAAACCCTCCCTCATGGTAAGAGCGTGAAAAAAAGGGCTAATGGTGCTTCACAACTAAGATAAAGTAGGGCCGCGACAATAGGTGGGGCAGTCGAAGAAAGAGCGCCACGTGGAGGGATTCCGGGGGTACTAAGGATGGTATGAAGAAGGCAGAGCTCTAACCCCCGGAATACATGACGTCATGGGTTGGCAGAGCAAGTCTTAAATGTTTTGCGGGGTGATGGAGCGTCACGAGAAGGCTTCACGAGCCCCCACCAGAATCATTAATTGGACCCCTCAAGAATAACAGGTGGCGTTATTAAAGAAAAGGTAAGGTAAGTTAGGAAAGCCGGTACACGACCAGTACCAGTATTAACCCGACGCATGGCTCACAACTACCCGGCTCTTGGTAGCTAACAGCCTAATGCCACACGCCCCATTGTCGATGTCCTTATGACGTCAGCCCTACAGTTGGCACCCTAACCTCGTGTTCTGCAAATCCAGGCCTGTTTAACCCTGTTTTACACCTACTTTGGTAAAATATTTTTTTTTACGAATCTGTCGTGCAGCAAAGCTTGAAATCTAGTACCAGGTCGCTTTCAACCCCCGTGTCGCTTTCCCCTCTTGGTTTTTCCTCATTTATTACAGGTATTTAGTCGTTCTTTCACCTCACAGTTTTCCTTCCATTTTACTTTTCAAAAATGGTCATGGGGAAAGCTAAGCCCAGAAAGTCTGAAACTGAAACCCCACAAGCCCACGAGATCAGGGCGGTTCTTGGACCTGAACCTTTCATTGACACTCAAGCTCGTATTCGCGACCCTTTATACCCTTTTAATGTCTCCCGTGTTCGACCTGATTTTTTGGAAAGCCATATGAAGGGCCAAGACCGGTTCAGAGTCGTTCAGTCAGGCCTATATTACCAAATTGCTCCACCCACCTATCCAGTTTTTTAGTTTATATGCTGGCTCAGAGATGCCTATGACGAGCGTAGATATTTATTTCTATCAGCTCAGGGAAACAAGATTTTCCAAATATCTCCTAAGCTCATAAAGGAAGCCCTCTGTTTCCCCCGCACCCAGAGCTACATTGAGTTCACTGAGTTATCTCTTTTTCTTCAGTTTTCCAAGTTGCCCTGGAGGCAGAAAAGTGAATTCCTCAGTTTTATTTCAGATTCCCTTCTTCCGGCTATCTTGTCCTCAGATATGATGTCCTTATCCACATTCAGAGACAATGTCTAGCCTATCCTTGCTTTCATTTCAAGGTTACTATGTCTCAGGGAGGTCGAGCAGGTGTCAAAAGAATGTATAGCTCTCCTTTGGCTCATGTCTCAATAGGGCGTTGTTTTAGATGTCCCTACTTTCTTGGCTTCAGCCATTCAAACCCAGTTCCAAGAGTTACCCTCTTCTAGGGCTTTCTGGTTCTGTTAATTGGTGTTTTAGCTCTTCCTGTTTCAATATGCTGATAAGTTTGAAACCCTTGGCCTCAAATTTTTTTTGAGAGCGAACGCCCAGCCAAAGACCGTCTTTCAGTGGAACATCTTTTTTCGTCAAAAACCTAATGGGAGGGGTTACAGTCAGTTCTTGAATGAATTCATGACCATAGCCTACACCATAATCCACGACAGCCCTCCTCCCAGGATATTTCCCGAGTAGAAGGACTAGCTACAGTTAGACGATAAAGAGAGCACAGGGGAATGGTACCTATTTGATGACTACACTGAGATCAAGGTCTATGGTGCCGACGTACCCCCCTACCGTCTATTGGTGTTTCTTGCTATGCGGATGTTTTCCCTTCAGTACATCCGCCAAACCCTGAAGGCAGACTAGTTCCACTTTGTCCCTGCGAACAAAGGGTACATTCTCAAGCTCCCTACCACTATCAGCCCCTTCACCGTAAATTAAATACACACCCTCTCCATAGTGGAAATGCTACTTCAGGGGATGGATCTGATACAGGGGAAAGCTTGGCCCTATGACCCGAAAGGGATCCTTTCCAATAGGAAAAGGAAAATAAATTCAACTGCTTATGTACATGAGACTAGGCCCTTCCTTGAGTGGAGAGCTAACCTTGATACATGGCCTTTGGCTTCACAGATGGAAGCTAAATCTTCAGCTAGAGAAGGAAGGGGTGACACTACTTCTGCGGGCACAGAGAGAAGAGGGAAAAATGATGAGGCTGATGATTCAGGAGGACAAGAAGATATGGATATGGGCGAGGGATCTCATTCCTTAAAGAAGCAAAGAACAGATGATGTGGAGATTATTTGGGAAGAACCTCCGCAAGAAGAATTGATCTGATACGGGGAGCCTGACAGAGGCAAGGTTGGTTTCACAGTAAATTATGACGGTGCCTCTTCTTCAGAGCTCTCTGGACTATCTTAGGCCATCTCAGTTAATAGAGCAGAAGTAAGGGAAGAGATTGGTAATAGAAACAATACTGTACGGGAGAAACTCCAGGAAGAATTAGCTGGATTTGTGAATAAGTATCATACTCGGCTTACTACCAAGATTGACATGGACAAAAAAAAATTAATAATTGCCATTACAGAGGCAGTGCTGGATCCTGCAGCTGAAGGAACTAGCTACCGAGCTTTGGAAGTCGCTTTAAATCTAGCCAAGGTCCCTTTAACAGACAAGCTCGGTCTACATAAATGTATCGGGGATATGTTGAGGGACGAAGTGGTAAAGCTCACGCTTTCACTGAGGAAGCTGGAAGACAAGTACAGCGAAGTGCTGGAGAACCAGAGGAAAGAAAGGGCTAGTGCTAGAGGCATAGCCAAAAACCTGCAAAATCTTAGGAGGATAGTAAAGGAAAAAGGGAGCGACAAGGATACGGTCAGAAAGCATCTCATTATGGATTTAGAGGTTGAAAACTCGGAGCTAAGGAAAATACTACACATTCCCTGCGGAAAACATGTACAAATAAAGGAGTTAGCCTAGGTGGAGAAGGAGAAATCAGCTCTCGCTGATTCACTAGTCAAAGAACAGGAGGGGAATGCTAAAAGGATCGCGAAATTGAGTGCCCTTAGACAAAAAATGGCAGATTTGTAGGGGAAATGGGACAAGCACGTGTGCGTAACCCCAACCCCCGATGTGCCTGGCACCACTACAGAGCAGCTGACTAAAGCTCTGTCGAACTTACGGGTTTCAAAAAACGAAGCTCGTACAACACGTCAGAGGATACAGGAGATGAAAACTAAGCTAGAAATGAATGAGAAGGAGGTAGTGGCCCTGTAGGAAGAGGTATAGAAAGAAAAAAGGAAAAATATGCAACAGGAAAAAACCATCAAGGAATTGACCAACCAGATGAAGGGAAATGCGACGCTCCTAGAAGCTAGGCGCCTCATCTGGTCCGACATTATATCAAAGGTAAAACAACATTGGAAATATATTACTTTTCTTGCTGATAAAAATATCGCAATCCGATTATTCAAAGAAAATTTGCAGGAAGGTCTAGCAGAAGCGAAAGGAAAAGTGACCATGGCTAAAAGGTATATCACTTACCTGAATGGATTAGACTTTGAAGCGCTACTCACCCAGGGTATTGAAGATCGTTTCAAGGGAGTGATGGAAGTCAGAAGGGTAGTTGAGAAGGATATTACGCGTGCGAACGCATTGAGTGGTTTGGAGCAGGTTGCTAAGGGAGTTGAACGGTTTGATCAAGAGTGGGGCTAGTTGGTAAAGGCATGCCTACCATCATGATGGGAGCCTGTAACGACTGCGTTTATAGGACTGACAGAGTATGAATATAAGTTGACAGCCGTTATGAACCAGACAGATTTACCCTTTGAGAAAACTACTCGCCTAAAAGCGGAAACCATAATTTCTTCCCTAGGCAAGGAAATCTCCCTTCTCTGCCAGATTAAGTAGCGCTTGGCCGTTCGAGTAGATTACACTGAATTGACTGATATTAAGGCTTTAGTAGAGGTTTTTTCCACTATGTCTCCACCAGGGGAGATCATATGGAAAAAATGCAGTGAGTACGTTAGCACCCCTGCCTCCACATCATCCCACAAGTCCCTGCATCCTCTCTGACACAAAGTTGGTTCGTCCACATCAGCAGCACCTCCAAGTTAGCCAGCAGCAACCACACCTCTTCATTCCAAAAATTGATCCTCATGATCTGGCCCAAGCGGCCCATTTACTTTTATTTATTTTACATTGTAATATCAGGTGAAATCTTCATTTTACCCTCTGCACTTTATTTTCTGTTAGGTTGTTACGTTTTTAGTTAGCGCCTTCGTTAAGGTGACTAGGTAGATGATGTGAGGTGGTTTTCCTCATCATCAATTTTGATTTTGATAGAGACCCCAAACAAAAAGAGATCAGGGAGAATATTTTGTCTACAAAATATATTTTGTAAAGGCCCAGCTGAAGGCTATAAAGGAAGCAATCGAAAGCTGAGGCAGGGTTCCAGATTTTCCAGAACAGAGACTGCTAGTCATGAATGTTCCATTTTGTAAAGTTTTAAGGTATTTTCATAGTATGTGTTGAAGGATCCCGTTGGGAAATTGAAACAGATTTTTCTGTTGTGTAATGGATTCCTTATGAGATAAGTTACATTTTGTATTCCCTCTTTTATACTTTAATACAAATGTTCGTGGCATTTCCATTACTCTCTTTGTATTGCAAGTTGTTAGAATGCGAGTGCTGATTATTTAGATGTGAATTTTTTTGTGGAAAGGTACTCATATCTATTTTTCTATTACACTTTAAATATGGCTCGAATCACAATATTATGTTCATGTTGTGCATCACATTCACCATATTTCTTCTAATATTAGCTTGGGTAGATTCCTATACTAGAATAGGCCTACCTGTCGTTAAAATTTCCTTGATTTTCTATCGCTGTTTCCACACTCATTCATTTTGATAACTGTGCACCGATTTCATGTTCGGCCCTCCTCACAACAGTTAAATCTGGGTTTGCATTTTGATGTATGCTTATTGACCCTTACGTTCTACTACTAGATGTCATTTTTATCTACTTTCTGTTTCTGATGTCTTGGTCCCATCTTAATTAGAATATTTAAATCCTTTTTACAACAAGAGGTCTTGTATTGTCAACTACAGAAAGATTTTCTGAACCCTCTTGGCTTAAGATGTCCTAGGCACTGGTCCTTAGCAACTCAGGGCTATCTCTAGGAGTTACAACATATTTTTGGCACTGTTGCCGGGGAGTGAATTTGAATATATTATCCCTAGGTACGACAAAAACACATACACCCTTCAAAATCAGGTGAGCATGAAGGGTTGAGAGTTGTATATCCCTCACCTTGGCGACTCCACTGTCCTTTAAGGTATAAAATCCATTTTCATTCCTGGCTTAGCAAAAGCCCACCTAAGGTCAGATACCTCTCAGTTAAGAATGCCTTCTGTATCTGACCCGGAGAAAATCTTATTCAAAAGAATCTGGAAAGAAAAGCAGCCTGTACACACTGATATACCCAGATTCTCTCTTGAAGATTCCCCATATTCCTCACAGCAAGATCAAGTCCAAGGTCCTGGTTCCACTGCAAGAGTCCTTGAATACCCACTAGATAACCCTTTCCTTGAGCATTCAGAGGTAAAATACAAATCAGATTCAGTAGATACTTCAAGATTCGTCTTATATCCCACTCTGGAAGCTGAAAAAATAAAGCAGGTAACCATCCCTCAGATTCTGCTTGCCCAAGAAAATCCACAGAACACCATTCAGCTTATTCCCATTGTCATTCAGCCAAATATCCCTCTTACTCCACCCCCTCCCATGGCAGTTCCTGGCTTCTTGTTAAATAAATATGCCCCCTGGCATTACCACAGATTCTAAATGACATGCCCCAAGACTACATGAAGCTCTTACCCCAGTTTACCGGGGAAGACAGTAGTGCTGCACAAAAGCATCTAGAATACTTCTGTGCTTTCGCAGAGAATTTCAATGTTGAACATCTGGACGTAGTGCTGAGGCTATTTGTTCAATCTCTGGATGGGGAAGCTCAGAAGTGGTTCAAGACTCTTGGAGACCGCTCCATCACTAATTGGGAGGAGATGGAAAATGCTTTCACTAGAAATTGGGGAGAGAAAAGGGATCACAGTTATTGTCTCATAGAGTTCAACACATTAAAGAAAAATCATAATGAATACATGGCTAATTTTATAAAGAGATTTAACAAGCTATACACCAACCTACCGGCTGATATGAAGCCTCCCCAGGCAGCTGCTAAGGTAGTGTTTGTGGGAGCATTTGAAGCCAAGTTGGGTTTCACCCTAAGGGAGAGGAAATCAGTTTCTCTGGATCAAGCTCAGATTGATGCACTAGAGGTAGAAGCTAACTTTGCATCCACAGGGAAATCGAGAGGAAGGTTGGACCATGATTTCAGGTGAAGAGGTAAAGAAGAAGCCTCTTCTTCAAACCAAGAAAGGGAGGTATCAGATTATAAGATTGAAGAGATGAACAAAATGATTAAGAATTTTTCAAGTAAATTGGTGAAGCTCAAGTTGGAAGAAAATAATGCCTCATCCTGACCATCTCAGACTGCTCCTAACTGAGGATATAACCCACAATATCGAAAGCCACCACTACAGATATTGCAGAGAGATAAAAAGGAGCGGCAAGATCACATACAACCCCGTCTATGTTTGGAAGGGAAAATGGAAGGCCCTGCTGAAGATGGTGGTGATGGAAAAGATGATCAATACCTCTCTTATTCAGAAAGCGAGGAGGTAGATCTTTCCCTGCAAGAAGAGGAGGAGGAAGAGAAAATGAACCCCACTGTAGATCCTGACATTGATGATTATTGCAGACAGTTCGTGGATTTCATGCAAGCCCAATTTCACAAGAAGTATGACCTTCGGTCTTCTAGGAAAAGGACACGTACTCAAGATAAATAAGAAGAGTCAACTCCTAAGGAGTCGGCCTTCCAAAATATTGATAACAGAGGTAAGAAACCTATTGAAGAACCCTCATGATAGAAATGTATTCCTTCATCCTCATCCAAGTCAGTACCTGATCCTCTTGCACATCCTAAATGTATTCCTACTAATGAAAAGCCTCCTATCCTCACCAAGGAATCGAAAGAGACCACTGTAGAAAAGGGGCCTACTATGTTTAATCTCCAAAAAGAGCTAGAGAAAGTTAAAATCCTTGTTCCTTTAGTCGAACTCCTAAAACAACCTTCCTATAAATCTCAAGTCTCTCAGTTCATGCTTCCTCATGGAGTAACTCCACCTCCAGAATATCTTAACCTTCAAGAGGAAAGGGCCATGGTAGTATTTGGCCCCCATGTAGAAGAGTTGGACTCTGCAACCCCACCTTTTTATGTCTCCTTAGTCATCCATGATTTGTTGCTGCACAATTGCATGTTGGATTCGGGGGCATCACATAACCTGTTACCCCTTTCAGTCATGGAGAAACTGGGATTGCAGATCACTCGACCGTACAAGGACCTCTATTCATTTGACTCCAAAAGAGTTAAATGCCTCAGGATGATTAAATATCTGGTGGTAAACTTGGCTCAGATCCTAGCCAAGAGTGTTTTCATGGACATAGTGGTTCCTGATATTTAAGCTCGGTTCGAGATGCTTCTGTCCAGATCATGGGGTATTAAAATTGGAGGGTCGATCAAGCTTGACCTCACTTATGTAACCATTCCAGTGTTCAGGGGGCAAGAAAGAAGGCTGTATCGGGAGTCAAGATTCGTGAAAATGGTGACCAGAGCCAATGGATCAATTAATTGTCCGGTATATGTAAAGAGGGAGAGTTTTATTGTCTAATGCTCGAAGAAGACCAAGAGTTCTTGTAGGAACCAACATTCAATTTGCTGAAGCTGGAACAATCTTCAAGTAGTGACGAAAGGGGGATGTGGACTCTGCACTTTGATGGAGCGAATTCAAGGGAAGGAAATGGAGCAGGAGTGATTTTAATCTCCCCTACTGGACAATTGGTCCCTTTCTCCTTTAAATTGGAATATGAAGCCACTAATAATGTGGTAGAATACGAGGCACTACTTTTGGGCTTAAAAACTGTCAAAAACATGAAAATTCAGAGTATTAAAGTTCTTGGAAACTCAGAGCTGGTGGTGAGGCAGATTAAAAATTACTGCCAAGCCAAACATCCTCGGCTAAGAGCATACATAAATGAAGTATGGGACCTAGTGGAGAAATTTTTCCTAGCATTCAACATACAATTTATGCCGAGATATCAGAACAGGATGGCTGATTCAATTGCTATGGCATCAAGTAATTTTTGTCCACCTCAGAACCCACTCCTGAGATATGAAGTGGAGGTGCATTATCACCCCTCTATCCCAGACAACGTCAAACACTGGTAGGTGTTTCAAGATGAAGAGCAGATGAAACGCTTCATGGAAACTATCAGAGAGTTCTCAAACTTGTTCATTAATACCGAGGAGAAAGGAGAGACCGAAGAACAACCCCAAAATAAATGGCAAGAGACGGTGGCTGGTCACAAGGTGCTGCAGCTAAAAGGAAACATGATTCCCAGAGGTTTAGTACCTTTGGAGAGAATTTTTGATAAAAATGACGTTCCAACTAGCCCTAATAAGTTGACGCAAGAAGCTCAAGTAGAGATGTCAACGTTGGAATGGAAGAGGATCCTAAGATAGTCAAATTATCTAAAGGAGTCCCAAAATAACAAAGAGAAAAATATTTACAATTGTTCCATTCTTACAAGGACATTTTCGCTTGGTCTTACCAAGATCTGAAAACATTTGATATCAGTATCATCCAGCATAAGATCCCACTGAGAGGAGATGCCAAGCCACATAAGCATAAGTTAAGGTAGATTAACCCTTTACTGCTTCCTGCCATAGAGAAAGAAATCAAGAAGTTGTTGAAGGCTAAGATCATTGTGCCTCTGAGATATTCAGAATGGGTGGCCAACCTGCTCTCGGTCTGAAAGAAGAACAGAGAAATAAGGTTATGTGTATACTTTCAGAACTTGAACAGGGCATCCATTAAAGATAACTATACCCTCCCCAAAATGGATCACATATTGCAGAAAATGGTTGGATCCTCTCGAATGTCCATGATGGATGGATTCTCTGGATATAAAAAGGTGGCAGTCCTTCCCGAAGATCAAAAGAAGATGACATTCACCACTCCATGTGGCACTTTCATGTATGCCCGAATGCCCTTCAGCTTGATAAATGCTGGAGCCACTTTGCAGAGGGTGATGGATATCAATTTTATAGGAGAGAAAGACAATTTTTTGGTGGTATACCTGGATGACATCACCATCGTTTCGAAGGATGATGCTGAACATATTGAACACCTACGCCGGACTTTCGAAAAATGTCGCAGGTATGGTTTGTCCCTAAATCCTCAGAAATCCGTGTTTGCTTTAGAAGAGGGAAAATTATTGGGACACATTGTAACTAAAGCAGGAGTAAAGATTGATCCAAAAAGAGTAGAGGTAATCAATGGCATATCCTTACCTCAAAACAAGAAGGAAGTCTAGGTATTCCTCGGACGCATAAATTTTCTGAGAAGGTTCATTCAAAACTACATGGAAATAGTTCGGCATATCACCGAAATTATTAAGAAAAGAAATGAGGTGAAATGGACGAATGAGTCAAGAGAAGAATTCAATAGAATCAAGAGTGCCTTTGCAGAAGCCCCAATACTAGTAAGACTAGATTACGGTAAGCCATTCATGATCTTCTCATTTGCCTCCCCACATACTGTAGCCGCAGTATTATTATAGAAAAATGAGGAAGGGTATGAACAACCCATCGCCTTCTTTAGTCAGGTACTTCAAGATGCCGAGCTGAAGTATAACATTTTAGAGAAACAAGCGTATGCCTTGGTGAAGTCCTTAAAAGCTTTCCGAATGTACATACTGCAGTCAGCCATCACCGCTTTCGTGCCTACTGCTACGGTTAAAGACATTCTGATTCAAGGGAAAGTGAGGGAAAAAGAGGCAAATGGATCGCTAAGATTCAAGAATATGAATTAGACATTCGCCCCACAAATCTTATCAAGGGATAGGGTTTGGCCAAAATTTTGTCTAAGTCTAACTGTCAAGCTCTAGGAACAAATCTATCCATGGGAGTTGGAGAGTTACCTGAAGGCACAGAGGAAAATATTGGGATAGAAACTACTGTACAGAAAACACGCATGAAGTATCTGGTCAGTGTTTGGTATAAGGATATTGTAGAATACCTTTTAACTCTCAGGTGTCCACCGAACTTTGATAAGGCTAAATATCAAACGTTAAGGTTGAAGTCCCATAAGTATATTGTTGCAAATGGCCGATTATATTGGAAGGATCTTTCAGGAATCCTGCTCTTGTGCCTCACAGAATCTGAAGTGGAGGAAGTCATGGCCAAATTCCATGAAGGCATTTGTGGGGGCCACTACAGTTGGCGGTCTACAGCCCACAAGATATTGAAAGCGGGTTTCTTCTGGCCCAAATTGTTTGGAGATGTACATGCTTGAGTCAGAGCGTGTGAAAAATGTCAGAGGTTTGTTGAAAAAAAAAAATTTGTGCCCTTACCTATGATCCCATTACATATAGAAGAGCCTTTTCAGAAATGGGGGATAGACTTCATCGGGGAAGTCCACCCAGTATCCAGTGGCCAGCATAAGTGGATCCTAACCGCCACTGACTACTTCACCAAGTGGTTAGAGGCTATACTAGCAAGGAATGCCACTGATGCAGTGGTGATCAAGTTCTTGGAAGAGAATATCATATCTAGATTTGGCTGCCCGGCTAAGATTTTGACAGATAATGCGCACACTTTCAAGTCTATAAAATTTACCAATTTCTGTCAGCAATACAATATCACCCTGGGGCACTCTACAGCCTATTATCCCTAGGGGAATGGACTGGCTGAGTCTTCCAATAAGACATTGGTGAGGGCGTTAAAGAAAGCTATAAACGAAAGTAAAAAAAAATTTGGATTCTCAGCTTAAATTCACGCTGTGGGCGAACATAATCACTAATAAAAGGTTGACAGGAAAGTCCCCATATGAACTAGTCTATGGTTGAGCGACAGTCTTCCCAATTTAGCTCACTTTTCTTGTGGCCAGGTTCCTACAGGATAGCCAAGAAGAGCCCAACAATCTTATCAGAATAATGAACCAGCTGGTCGAGTTAGAGGAAACTCAGAGCCAAGTAAATGACCAGTTAGCAGAATATCAAGAGAAAATGAAGGCTTTGTTTGATCAACATGCCAAAGACAAGGAAATGCAATCAAGGGACTTAGTACTAATATGGGACATCAGAAGAGCTGAGAAGGGTAAGCATGGAAAGTTTGACCCACTGTGGTTTGGACCTTTCAAAATTGCCGAGGTTAAAGGCAATAACACCTTCACACTGGAGAATTTGGAAGGTGATGTGATCGAGACACCCGTAAATGGGCAGTTCTTGAAGCCCTATTTTCAATACTGATCTAGGTCCTAGAGGCCATTGTATTATAATGTATATATCTGTTGTTTCTACTTTCACTCTTGATGTTTGTTTCGTCATAAGAATGTTTGAAAATTTTGAAGGGGCTCTGGCTATCAAAGCGTAGGTTACAAATGGTCTACGAAGTTCTCGACATGTCTGAGGATGAACGTGCCGTCCCCAGGTGGAGCCAATGTTGTTATGTTAGCCCTCACCTTATAGGTGCAAAGGAAAAACTCAAGATAAATGAAGAAAAATCCATTGGAGGTGAACGGGCTAAGTAAATATAAGGGAAGTATGGTATGCAAACCCTCCCTCATGGTAAGAGCGCGAAAACAAGGGCTGATGGTGCTTCACAGCTAATCTAAAGCAGGGCCGCGACCATAGGTGGGGCACTCGAAGAAAGAGCGCCACGTGGAGGGATTCCAGGGGTACTAAGGATGGTATGAAGAAGGCGGAGCTCTACCCCCCAGAATACATGACATCACTGGTTGGCAGAGCAAGTCTTAAATGTTCCGGGGGGCGATGGAGCGTCACGAGAAGGCTTCACGAGACCCCGCTGGAATCATTAAGTGGACCCCTCAAGAATAACATGTGGCATTATTAAAGCAAAGGTAAGGTAAGTTAGGAAAGCTGGTACACGACCAGTACCGGTATTAACCCAACGCATGGCTCACACCTACCTCGCTCTTGGTAGCCAACAGCCTAATGCCACGCGCCCCATTGTTGACGTCCTTATGACGTTAGCCCTACAGTTGGCACCCTAACCTCGTTTTCTTCAAATCTAGGCCTGTTTAACCCTGTTTTACACCCACTTTGGTAAAATACTTTTTTTTATGAATCTGTCGTGTAGCGAAGCTTAAAATCATGTACCAGGTCGCTTTCAACCCCCGTGTTGCTTTCCCCTCTTGGGTTTTCCTCATTGATTACAGGTATTTAGTCGTTCTTTCACCTCACAGTTTTCCTTCCGTTTTACTTTTCAAAAATGGTCATGGGGAAAGCCAAGCCCAGAAAGTCTGAACCTGAAACCCCACAAGCCCGCGAGGTCAGGGCAGTTCCTGGACCTGAACCTTTCATTGACACTCAAGCTCATATTCGCGACCCTTTATACCCTTTCAGTGTCTCTTGTGTCCAACCTGATTTGTTGGAAAGCCATGTGAAGGGCGAAGACCGGTTCAGAGTCGTTCATTCAGGCCTATATTACCAAATTTCTCCACCCACCTATCCAGTTGTTGAGTTTATATGTTGGCTCAGAGATGCCTATGACGAGCACAGAGATTTATTTCTATCAGCTCAGGGAAATAAGATTTTCCAAATATCTCCTAAGCTCATAAAGGAAGCCCTCCGTTTCCCTCGCACCCAGAGCTACGTTGAGTTCATTGAGTTATCTCTTTCTCGTCAGTTTTCCAAGTTTACCTGGAGGTAGCAAAGTGAATTTCTCTATTTTATTTCAGATTCTCGTCTTCTGGCTATCCCGTCCTCAGATTTTATGCCCTTGTCCACATTCAGAGACAATGTCCAGCCTATCCTTGCTTTCATTTCAGGGTTACTATGTCTCAGGGAGGTCGAGCGAGTGTCAAAAGAATGTATAGCTCTCCTTTGGCTCATGTATCAATAGGGCGTTGTTTTAGATATCCCTACTTTCTTGGCTTCAGCCATTCAAACCCAGTTCTAAGAGTTACCCTCTTCAAGGGATTTTCGGTTCTGTTCATTGGTGTTTTATCTCTTCCTGTTTCAACATGCTGACAAGTTTGAACCCTAGGCCTCGAAAAGCTTTTGAGAGCGAATGCCCAGCCAAATACTGTCTTTGAGTGGGATGTCTCTATTTGTCAACAGCCTAACGGGAGGGGTTACAGTCGGTTCTTGAATGAATTCATGACCATATCCTACAACATAATCCACGAGAGCCCTCTGCCCAGGATGTTAGTCATTAGTAATTTTTTCCTTCATAGATGACTAAATGATTTCCCTAGATTTTTAGAAACAAATTTCATGAACATTGTGAGTTCTAGAAATCTCACTGCCTTCATCATACTTAAAAATAGTTTTTCACTATTTCATATTTCCATCATGTCTAGCATTGTTTACCAGTCCCAGAAAACCCATTGGTGGCTTATGTCATTCTTCCTGTCTATATGATTTTACCTTTGGTCCAAATCCTCTATTTTGTTTTTCCTAAAAAAACCCCCACTGCTACCTAAACCCTCCAATCAAACAACTTTTTTGTGTCTCCCAAAGTAATCTCAAACATTGATAGTCTCAAAATATCTCTATAGACTCTTTAGATAAATCAACTACATTGGATTTTGGATCTTCAATACATTAGTTTATCATAAACTCTATCCTACACTTGATGATCCCAAATTCTAGGTCTCAGTCCAAAAATCAAGTCCAAGAAAGCCTCCACTAGGTCACCTAGGGTTTTCACAAAGTCATAGGGTGGATTTGGTGCCCTACAAATTCTGTTGTTCCTGTATGAAGAAACTACATTCAAAGGAGAAAAGGTCAGGTGATCTTATCCAAACTGATCAAAATGGTTATTCAAGGAAGGTTTTTGGCCTAAAAAGCATGAATCTTGCGAAGGGACAATTGCCCTTTGCTCACATTTCTACAAGAAGATCAAATGAGCATCACACTAGCAATGGATAAGGAAATGAGAAGATCATCATTAGAATATCATTCATAGCAAGAAGAAAGAAACAAGCACATGTTTGATGAAAATCAGGGTTTTATGACTGTTTTGACCAAACAGGAATCAATACTAGGGTAACAAGGGCAAAGGTCACCTCAAATATTTCAAGTGCACATTGAAGGAATTTAGGAAATAATTAATGAGTTTTGAGAAGTTTCAGAGAACTTAGAAGACAACACTATATAATTTTTCCTAAGCATCCCTAAAACCTAACAGTTTGGAAAATTTGACAAAACTGGTCAAAGAGTGATAACATAACCTCCTTCATAACAACAGAGGGTTTCAGATGGTTTCAAGCTACCCTCTAAGATTTTTCAAAGAGGCATTGGCTCCACATCATCAGAGGTTGAAAGGATAAAGAGTAGTGGTACAAAAAGCAAAGGTTTTCAGAGGGTTTCAAGCTGACCTCTAAGATTTGGCAAAGAGGCACTGAATCCCCATCATCAAAGGTTGAAAGGGTAAAGAGTATTGGTACAAAGGTATGAGGTTTAAAAGGGTAACATTTGAGAAATAAAAGGTCAAGGAGGCAAGCATGAGGGAAGAAATTAACAAAGGAGGCAACTATGATAAACATGGGTCATTATTGATAAAATAAGCTGTCCAAGTTCAAAAGAGGTTGTGATAAAAGGGCATAAGTGGTGTAGGCACCTGCAAGAATAGAGGTGGCCAACAAAAGCACAAAAATGGTTTATAAAGCCCAACTCCCTCAACTGACATACATCATTTCAAAACTAGGAACAAACAGGACTATTACAAAGGGTTACCTACAAGAAAATTGGTGAGGATAAAAAAACCAAATGTCTTTCACAATGATGGCCCACATGGAGACTAAAGGGCCTATTAATGCTTGATATTAGGGTTTTTTATGCTGTGAGGTTGTTCACTGTTTTAGAGAGGAAAACTGACAGAATTTTCAGTCAAAGGAAATATGTCTAAAGATCACAAATCTGCTGTGTGAAAATGTAAAAAATCATAAAGAGGTACATACTTGCAAAAGAGAGTAAAGGGCACTATTGGAGCTAGTTGAAGGGTTTGTAAGCACAAGAGAGACACCAAGCTACTCCTGTAAAAGAAAAAGCCTTTTTTATATCAAACTGACACCTACAGGACTAAAGGGCCAAAAGCACAGTGAGAAAAAAGTAAAGGGAAATAAAACATTAGGAAAGTGGGTTGAGATCACAAATTTTCTTTTCAAAGGAGTATAAAGTCTCCTCGACCTCCTCCACACCTCATTTACCCCTGAAAAGAAGAAGCAAACCGTTGGAGAGAGTTTTAAGGGTTTTTTGTGCAAGGTTGAATTTTTTTTTCAGGTGTTGCACACCGAGGTCGGCGCTACGCACCTGGCCACCGACGATGCGCATAGAGGATGTAGCGGCAGTGTTATTTAACATTGCACTGCACACCGAGAGGGAGGCGCTACGCAACTGGACAGACGCTATGCACAGGCATAGGAAAATCCAAACCTGCCTACCATCCACCCGGCACTATGCTTCGACAGGCCTTTCTCCGAACCGAGCTTATCCGGCGCTGCGCTCCGACAGGCCCGACAGGCCCTTCTCCGGCCCGAGCTGACCCGACGCTACACTCCAACATGCCGACCCAACCTGAACATGCAGTCGAGCAGGCGCTATGCACAGACAAAGTTTGTTCCAAATTGCTCAAAAAGATCCAAGAATCAATTTTTTTGCCTCCAAATCTTCTGCAAGCAGTCAAATAAGGTTGGTAACTATTTTTCCTCACTTCCAAGTGTTCTTTTCATAGTCAAGAAAGGCAATTTTGGCCTAATATGATCAAACCCTAGTCTCCATAAAAATCAATTTTTTGACCTCTTAGGGTAGGGTTTGCAAAAGAAGGGTTGTTATATATGTAAAGAACTTAGTGACCAGTAGACCAACCTCTAAAAAATGAAAACACTCCTTGGATGCTTCATCTTGCCCTCATTTGCAAAATTTTTACCTCACATCACTCATTGCCACCCTTTGACCTAAAGGCTCTCAAAAAAGTTTAAAAAGCCTTATGTACTAAGACCAGTCACCATGCCTGAAGAAGAGATTCATACCAGCAGTGATGAAAGTCAAAGGCATACCAAGCCTAAGCACAAGGGGGGAAGTGTTAATAGGTTTGAACCATTGGACACCATTTAAATCACCTCCTCTCTAATGATACTTATCTGTTTTCAAGATGTTGTTTGTTATCAATTTTGTGAGAAGGTTAAGCAAGTCCAAAGCCATTCAGATTTGACTAGGTTGTTCATCCTTAGTTTGCAAAATCACCAAGTCAACCTAGCAGTAGTGAATTTTGAACTCTCATCTGAATCCATTGCTAAAGCCACAGGAATTCCAGATATTGGTGAGAGATGGTTTAAACAAAAGAAGTTGGAATTGAGTTATTATGAGCCCTACCTCAAACCTAGCTGTCAAAAAGGCTGCAAGGCTGTCTTCCCCTTCTTCCACTTGCTAGAGAGGTATGCCCTATTGATGAAGCAGATTATCAAATACTTCACCTGTGAGGGAAGTTACTCTAGGGTTTAATCTTATCACATAAGGCTTATGATGCACTTCACTAGGGTTAAGTTATTGAACCTACCATACTACCTATACCGGAGCATTGAAAAATGGCTTCAGTGGTCAAAAAGAGGATTTATGCCCACCAAATGCAGAGCCTTTTTCACCACTCTTTGGTCAAGATGATTGTCTTACACCAGCTGGAGCAGCAAGGGATCCCTTGGGAGGTTTTTATCTCACATGATGTGTTTTCCAATTCCCAAGCTTTCATTCAACAAAATCTTCCTTCCACTTCACACCCCCTACCTCCAATCCTCCATCATCTCCACACCTGTCTTCACCACAAGGAAATTCAACTTCTATCTCTTCTCCTAATGCATCAAATGAAGGATCTGATAGTAGCCCTTATGAGGAGCAAACATATAACAATGATGAGGAAGAGGACAATGAGGTAGAAACTGAGGTATATGAATAAAAAGAAGAAGAGGACAACAGTGCTAAAGAAACAAATGATGACGATAGCATAAATGAGCAAGAAGGTGATGACAACAGAAATGAGGAGGGAGATGAAAGTGATGCAAGGGAAGAAAATAGTGATACAAGTGCAGAGATAAATCAAGAAGATGTTGAGGAAAGTGAAGAAAACAATGGGGCAGGAACAAAGCCTAATGATGAAGAAAATGATGATGACATAGAGGAACAGGATGAACATGGAAGCCCCAAAGAGAAAAAAAGTGATGAAGAGGAGCAAAAAAATGACAGTGATGACACTCATAAAACAATATCAAATGCAGAAAAGAGTGTTGATGATGAGCAAGATGACAGCTAAGGAGATTATGAAAAGAACCATGAAGATGACAGTCAGCAGGAAAGTGCACAAGGCAGCCAAGAGGAAGATGTTTTTGAGCATGACAATGAGCCCAATCACAGTGACAAAAGTGCTGAAATGAATGAAGAAAATGAAAATGAAGAGACAGAGGGAGAGGATGAAGAAATTTAAGATTGAGAAAGGATAACTAATGAGGCTGAAATAGAGTTTGAAAATGAAGGTAGTGACCACAACAGTAGCACAAAGGAGACAGTCAATGATGAGCAAGGAAATAGTCATGACAATAATGACAGCTGTCATGACTGTCATGACACTAATCAGTCTCTGAATGACCAAGCAATCCAAAGTGACAGTGCAGAAAATGGCAGAGAAGAAGACCTCAGTGAAGGACAAAGCCAACATGAGGCAAGTGAGGAGGATAGTGGTCAGTTTGAGAGCCAAGATGACAGGGAAGAAAACAATGAGGAAAACAAGGATGATGATGAGGTTGAGGGTCAAGAAATCAGTGACCCAATGAAATATGAAGTCACTCATGAAATCCATGACAAAGATGAAAAGGCTTGTGACTTTATCAAGGATCAAGGCACCCTCATCACTCCTCTCACATGCACCTACCACAGAGGCAAAAGAGATGTGTTTGCTGCCTAAAAAAGGCAAAGGGCCATCTCTCCTCCAACTATCAAGAAAAAATACAAAGGAAAGGAAAAGATGGAAAAAGGTGAGAAACAGGTCAAGGTAAGGAGAAGCAAAAGGATCAAGAGGACTTCTCAAGGGCCTCAATTCACTGATTTAGACAGTGACACTGAGGACAAGGAGATGAACACAAGATTGCTTCTCTTGGAGAAAGATGCTCAACTTCAGGAGTGGGAAAGAGACTTTGAGATGGCACAACATGTCATCCACTGTTACAAAGAGGAGCATAAGAATTTCAAGGAGGTGAAGAGAGGCCTTTCTCTACAAAAGAAAATGACAAAGCATTATGTAAGGAAAAACATGCTTACTTGTGCCAAACTGAGGAAGGCCCTCATAGAGCTTGAAGACCTAAAAAGAGCCAAAGTGCAAGACATCCTTGGAATTTTGGTTGAGGCTTCTCAAAAAGTGTCCAAGACCTCTTGAGGGATCTCTCCACAAATTTTAAGGCAAATTGGACAACTTTTTGTTTTTTTTCCAAATTTTGACCCCTCGGTGCGCAACACCCTAGGCGCTACGCACAAAATTGGTGCATCCTCAGCTCTAAAATTTTGCATTTTTGGATTTCTCACATCACCAACAATCTGATCACCAATTTTTAAGATCATTTGGAGCATTTTTACCCCCTCAAAAGGTATAAAAACATAAAAAATTTGACCTTTCTGCCTCATTTTCAGACCAGGTGCTGCGCACAGAGTAGTGTTGGGAGATTTGATTTTTGAATAGGTAAATGGAATCCACTCAGCACAACTCAAGAATTTCTGGAAAGTAGAATCATAAGGATTTCTAACGGTCCATCACGGAGAGAAATACGGTGTTAAGAAGGGGTCCAAAACTTAGCTGCAATAGACCCTATTTTCTGCTGAAGTGGCGCTACGCACAAAGGCTGCCTAGTGTGTTTTGGACCAAAAGTCAACAAAACACACTAATTTATTGCAAATAGATATTTTTGAGTTTTTTAAGGCAAATTAAGCTAGAATTAGGTGTAAATAATTATTTTAGCATTTATTTCTTGGGATATAATGTGCCTTGGGCCTTGCAAGGTCTCTTGGCCATAAATGATATTTATGACTATGTTTGACATTTTCCTACCACATTTAGAGTTTTAGTCTTCATTTTCTCCATAAATAGAGCATGAGGCCCCTATGTATTTTGTTGGCATTTTATGATCTTGAAGAGAAATATACATGGTTTCATGAGCTTGGAGAAGGAATTGGTTTTGTGAAGTGGATGAATGGCTTGCTTGGCTTGATGATGGAGAAGCTTGTTTGCAGGATTCCATAGCTTGGTGAATGGTGATGTTTTCATAATTTGTCTATTGTTTCCTTTTTTATCATTATGTTTCATGTTTCTTGGCTGCTATTAAACAGAAAAATATAGGTTGAGACATGTTCTTTGAGGTATCTCAGTCCTCCTGTTTGTTATAGCCTAATGTTTTCTCTTTTGGCCATCTTAAGGAATTCTTGACTGCTCCTTAGGTCCACCAATTTTTTTGTTTTGTTTCATGTATGGTTAGTATGCTAGCTTAAAAGTATGATTCATGGTATGCCCTACTTATTTGAAGTTTTCAAAACCCTATCTTGAAGCCTTTCTGTGAAATATTGGTTGTTAGGTTAAGTCAAATAGGTCTCGATTGATCTTGCCCGTTGTCCATGCTTGAAAACTTGTTTTAGAGTTCCCAATAACTTGATATATGATATTTAGAAGTTACCTCCCCATAAATTGAGTTATTTGTATTGTCTTATGTGTTTTCCAAAAATCTGAAGGTGATTTTCTAAAGTTAGAAGCTCTTATGCTCTCTATGTATCACTGGAATGTTTCTCTTGGATGTTTATTAGTTAATATTATGGTTTATTCAGTTTAATTTTTTTCCCTACCTCATGGATTGTAACTTTTAAACTATATATGTTTAAGACCTCTTAGTATTTCCTAAACTTAATGTTCATTGCACATCATACATCACTTTAAGGATCCATTGACCTTGCTAAATCAGCCCTCCAACACATTATGTTTCATCATTTAGACACTCTTGACTTTCACTTGACTCCATAGCCCAATGGCTTTGACATACTCTCACACCAATTATTCTATTTGACCATATTTCCCAACCAAAACAATCAACAAACCCTACACCTAATAACTAGCCTAAAATCAAAACCCTAGAGCAAAAAGAACACATCCTTTGCACCCAACAGAGAGATCCCTCTTTGAGTCCAGGAAGGCTAGGTCCTCAGACTCCAAAGCTTGGTTCCATGTTACCCTGTCATTTGGTATGCCAATCTGCCAAATCACGAGACACTAACATAGGATATTTCCTGAGCAGAAGGACTGGCTACAGTTCGATGATGAAGAGAGCACAAGGGACTGGTACCTGTTTGACGACTACACTGAGATCAGGGTCTATGGTGCAGGCATACCCCCCAACCATCTACTAGTGTTTCCTACTATGCAAATTTTTTCCCTTGAGTACATTCGCCAAACCCTGAAGGCAGACCAGTTCCACTTCGTCCTCGCGAAGAAAGGGTACATTCTCAATCTCCCTACCACTATCAGCCCCTTCACCATAAATTCAAGACACACCCTCTCCATGGTGGAAACACTGCTTTAGGGGATGGATCTGATATAGGGGAAAGCTTGGCCCTATGATCCGAAAGGGATCCTTTCCAATAGGAAAAGGAAAATAAAGTTAAATGCTTATGTACATGAGACTAGGCCCTTCCTTGAGTGGAGAGCTAACCTTGATACATGGACTTTGGCTTCACAGATGGAAGCTGAATCTTTAGTTGGATAAGGAAGGGGTGACACTACTTCTGTGGGCACAGAGAGAAGAGGGAAAACCGATGAGGCTGATGCTTCAGGAGGACAAGAAGATATGGATATGGGCGAGGGATCTCATTCCTTCAAGAAGAAAAGAACGGATGATATGGAGATCATCTGGGAAGAACCTCCGCAAGAAGAATTGATCCGATATGGGGAGCCTAAAAAAGGCAAGGCTGATTTCATAGTCAATTATGATGGTGCCTCTTCTTCAGAGCTCTCTGGACTATCTCAGGCCATCTCAGTTAACAGAGCGGAACTAAGGGAAGAGATTGGCAATAGAAATAGGACTGTACGTGAGAAACTCCAGGTAGAATTAGCTGGATTTGTGAATAAGTATCATACTCGGCTTACTACCGAGCTTGAAATGGATAAATAACAGTTAATAATCACCATTACAGAGGCAGTGCTGGATCCTGCAGCTGAAGGAACTAGCTACAGAGTTTTGGAAGTCGCTTTAAATTTCACCAAGGTCCCTTTAATAGACAAGCTCGGTCTACATCAATGCATCAGGGATATGTTGAGGGACGAAGTGGTAAAGCTCATGATTTCACTGAGGAAGTTGGAAGACAAGTACAAAAAAGTGCTGGAGAACTAGAGGAAATAAAGGGCTAGTGCCAGAGGCATAACCAACAACCTGCAAAATCTCAAGAGGATAGTAAGGGAAAAAGGGAGCGATAAGGATGCAGTCAGAAAGCAGCTCATTATGGAGTTAGAGGTTGAAAATTCTGAGCTAAAGAAAATAATACACATTCCCCGCAGAAAACATGTACAAACAGAGGAGTTAGCCTAGTTGGAGAAGGAGAAATCAGCTCTCGCCGATTCACTAGTCAAAGAATAGGAGGGGAATGCTAAAAGGATCGCGGAATTCAGTGCCCTTAGACAGAAAATGGCAGAGTTGCAGGGAAAATGGGACAAGCACGTGTGCGTAACCCCAACCTCCGACGTGCCTGGCATCACTCCAGTGCAGCTGACTAAAGCTCTGTCGGACTTACGGGATTTAGAAAATGAAGCTCGTACAACACGCCAGACACTAGTACATTTGGGGGAAATTATGACACTTGGTTCCGACGCTTTTGACCAAATGTCGAAAATTTCCCCAAATTTTTTCAATCCCGCCCGAAACCGTCACTCTACCGATGTTTAGAGAAAAGTGTCGCAATACCGACACTTAGACAAAGTGTCACAATTTCGACGTTTGGTGGAAGACATCACAATTGCGACACTATGCCCCAAAGCGTCGCTATTGCGATGACTGCCTCCAAACGTCGCAAGTGCGACACAATGTCTAAGTGTCGCAATTGCGAAGTTTGGAGGCATCCATCGCAATAGCGATGCTTTGTCCACCGTCAGTATAATGACACTTATATGCACGCTACATAAAAATACGAAACTTATATGCGCGCTACATAAAAATGATTTTATTAAAAACTACATTAACGTCTGATATCATGCGCGCATTCGCCCTCCACTCTTGTAGAACAACATTCGCCCTCAGCTCTTGCAGAACAGAATTTGCCCTCAGCATTCGCCCTCAGCTCTTACAGAATAGCATTCACCCTCAACATTCGCCCTCCGCTCTTTCAGAACAGCATTCGCCCTCAGCATTCACCCTCAGCTCTTGCAGAACAACATTCACCCTCAGCATTCGCCCTGAGCTCTTGCAGAACAACATTCACCCTGAGCTCTTGCAGAACAGAATTCACCCTGCATTCGCCCTCAGCTCTTGCAGAACAACATTCGCCCTCATCTCTTGCAAAATGGTAAGTTCTTACTGTAGGCCCTTCCTCCTATAGTAGGGTTGACTCTATTTGGGTTTTTTTGGTCAATTCCATTGGATTGTGTTAGGCTGTAGGGTTCTCTCTAGATGTCTTCTGATGTTCTTTCGGATGAGTTCAAATAGGATGTGTAAGATGTGTTTGTGCTTGCATGAATTTGACTCCACCAGTTTCATGAAGTTTAAGCTATGGATTTTAGTTCGACAAACTCATCCATCTCAACGCCCAGTAACGAATTGCCCTTGGTCTGATCTATATTGAAGGTGAAGTGCAAAGTGGTAGAGAATGGGAGATCGAAAGTCATCAACTTTATCACAAGGGTAGTACTCTAGATCGAAATTGATGAGCTTTAGTTCTCCAGATTTGGGGATTTTCTGATATTTGGGGATTTTCTGATGACATACCAAAGGTCACATCCATACAACCATATCAAGGTCAATGTTGAGATCATTGTCATATAGATATAGGTCACTGATATATAGGGTTAATATCATCATCACTATCCATGGAAACCGAATGGTTACAAAATCTATGATTGTGGTTGGCTAATTTATAATTATTACCCATTTACAGTAGAGCACAGAAACACTAAATATGGCCCGAGCAGAGCCTTTACAATAGGCAATGGAATTGCAGCTGCTTCATCAATAACTAATAGCTCCACTTGAGAAAAATTTTCATAATCTTGGGGCTGGATATACTACAGAGAAAACAATTGTAGTTATCATTCGTGCTCCAATATATTAATATAATTTTTACATTGAACTGAATAAAGGGAAACAAGCAAATGCTAGCCATCATACAATGCTTTGACATAAGAGTTTTGAGTGACATACTTGAAAAAAAGAACTGATCCACTGATATTTATAATCATTTGAGTTATTCAAGTTAAACACAATGTCAAGAATCAAGATTCAATATCCTCTATTATCTTCATCACCCAATACAAGATTTAAATTTTTCCCAAAGAAACGCTTATTAATTTGGCAGCCATTATTTCTCCCTGCTTTAAAAACCCTACATTTAAATGAAAATAAGCATTTCATTTCAACTACAAAAATCTATTAGTGTTCAAATGTACATGTGTGCATCACTTGTGTAGGGTATTCCTTTTCCACTTTCACATTATCCAAGAATGTGTGCATTATAGTTCATATTTTTTGTGATTTAGATTATCTCGAAAAAGGAAAGGTAAATTATTTCCCATCGAAAAAGAAGGTTTTCCCCTTTTACTACTAGAAATGGTACAACAAAGTTCCATTTCTACCCGAAACTCCTATGAAACAGGAACCAAATAAAGGCCATGTCCTCAATGGACATCATTTGGATTTGAAAATGGCCATTGCACCGTGTTGTTTCTTATATTACATCACGATAGCTTCTTAGGTCATTTCTTGTTACTTGAGATGAAAAACAACCAAAGAAATTGTGAAGATCCTTTCAAGAAATAAATGACCATTTCTCAATCATATCTCAACTATTTTTTATTTTATTTAGTGGTTGCTTACTTTGAGAGAAATTTGACACTTTTATAAGGAATATAACATAAAAACACAAAATGGGAAGGAATTGATGAGGTAGATGACCTTTAGTTGTTGTTAATTAAGAATTGATAATACACGATGCATGTTCTGTACTACAAACTGGATTCTTTCCTGGAGTTAGGACACAGAGTATTGAATCAAAGTTGTAGTTTCTAACTTCTTGTATTGGTTCATCAATCTTGAAATTCAGACATTGCATGTCTTCATTGCTTCATGTTTGAATAATATGCATCATATCGTACAATAGGAAATTAGGAATTATGATTATTATTACTTTATGGATCTGTTAAATTAATTTTAAGTTTGCATGGTTTAGTGTGAAATTATTCTAGTGTGCCCCTAGGCCCAGGTGAAGGAATGCCAAGGATTGAGAACCCTAGTTTTTAAATGGTATTGTTTCTTATAACCAAAAACCCCTCAACATCACTTATTATTAGTTCTTAATAATAGTGTTGTAAACAATTTGAGAATTGATATAGAAAAATCTCGCGCTTCTCAAGATAAAGTCCTAAAGCTAAAGTGTGATACCATGTGTAATTCAATAGCCCCATTGTCACCTCACCAACCTCTTTTCACTTCGGGCTAGCTCTCCTCCAACTCAAGGGGGGTTCTCCCTAGTAGATGTTAGGGATCTAATTGCCCAACCAAACCAATTCAAGATCCCCCTAACTCTCTATGTTTACTACTATCAACCAAAATATTGAACAATAGGGTCAGACATGCATCCTGAAGATAAAATTGCTAGGGTATTTTTGGGTAATTTCAAAGGGAAAGTCCCCAAACACATATAATCAAGGAATTATAACGTGATTTCAAACATTAAATATCAACAAAATCGTTTAAAGGATATTGAAAGGAAAAAGGTGATGGAAGATAGAAAGTGCCTTACTTAAATGCTCTAAGGATTTTTCAATAGTTGCTCCAAAAGCTTCACTTCAAGGCCCTTCAAGATCGCCTCCAACAATGCTATACCATCAGCTTCAACAATGTTGCTCCAAAAATGTCCTCAAGGTCTTCACAACAAGTTTACTAGAAGTTGCTCCAACAATATATTCAATAAGGTCTTCATTGTCAACTCGTCTCTTGTTTGGGTGCCTTAAAATGTGCAATGACATGTTTCCAGGACTGAATTCAATGCAAGGCATATTTGAAACTCTAACTCTGTCTTCCGGTGTCTTATTAGAAATTATTTCAATTTTCATTTTGTGTTTTCAAGTTAGATATTTTTTTCAAGTTTTTACATTTATAATTTTATTGCAATGTGGCAGACTGATCAGGACAGTTTAGGAACAACCCCGAGACGGGATGATCGCGGAAAGAGGCCAGTGGAAGAACATGTAAAGTGCTAGAATTGCTCTATCTTCAGGTATTTTAGTTATTTACATAATTGAAATAATATTAATTTTGTTCAAATATGCAGACACCTAGCCATGGTACGCCTGATGATTCCCTCTTTTAGGAAGAGCTTTCTTCATCCCTATCTCCAGTGTTCTTGTTGCGAAAAAAGGCACGAGATGCAAGGTCGAAATTTAATACTTTGATAGACGCACCTCAAACACCTGAAACAGAAGAGAGGATAAAACAACTTATGAGCCAGCTAGAAACATATCAGGTAGTAATAAAAAGTAAAAAGGATATTTTTTTTTGTTCTGCATGAGATGAATTGTGATAGTTTGATTTTTAATTTTTACATTGACTAAACTAACAAAAATTTCTTTTGTATGTAGCGTTTTCTGGCACTTGCTGAACCCGGTGTTGGTGGTAGTGGGACACAAGGGCAAGATATTTCCCAGCAACCCTCTCATACACCTTCTACTCCTTTAGGTGCCAACCAAGAAACACACCTTGCCCAAGCAGACACCCAGCCAACCGCTGAACGTGTTGGCAGTGATGAGGCTGATATGGCCAACTACATTATTGCATTTCCTGGAGCTACACGTGTCAGTTCCACAGGGACCATTAATGGCATGTTGTTGGTGAACGATGAAGGTGTTTCTATAAAGCACATACAACTCCCAGGTAAATTTTAGTATTTTAACTATTTCATGTACTTTATCTAAAACATATTTATCATGATTTTTATTTTTAAATTAATGATAATATCTTCTTCTTCTTCTTCTTTTTTTTTTTTTTTTTCTGTGTAGGAAACAATGAGTTCTATAGGTTTTTGGAGAGCCATGCGTTGGTAATTTTTGGCCCAACCATACGCACAGGGTGGAATTCCCAGAATTCCAACCTGAAAAAAGAACTTCTAGATTATCTAGAAGCCCTTTTTGGGGTCGGCACATTTGACAGAACAACGATGGCTCGGGTAGCCGGCAAATATTTGAAATATACTAGGGACACCTATAGGACGCAATTGAAATTTAACCCTAGATACGAGCATCCTCTCACAGTTCCAGAGAGTGAGTGGAGAGCACTCATCCATGACGGAAAAGAGAAAAGGGCAAAGAAAGAAGGAAAAATGCCAACTGGACCCGCAAGTTAAATTAAAACTTTAATTCAATAGCTTTAATTTTCTCTATGTCTAAAGTAAAAGTGTGCTCAGTCATATCTAACTTCAATCTTTTGATGCTAGGTTTCCTGACACCTCAAAGGCAACCAAAGCTAGGATTGAAAGAAAGGGCCATCACAAGCTAGGCCAGGGCGGCTACTTGAAATTAGCCGCAAGAATTGTAATTAAGTAGCTAAATATCTTATAATTAATTGTATCGCCTTCCAACATTTTTGTAATCCTATCAAATATGATTAAAAATACACAATCATATGTAATGTAGGGTGATGACTTCGGAACAGAAACTACAGAGGAAGATAAAAACATCGCTTTCCATTTCGGCTATCAAGCCGTAGTTGAACGTCGCAGAAGCTTGGGGCAGGTCCCAAGATCCAGAATGCATGATAAGGTAAAACATTAACCTTTCAATATGTTTGTTTTCGTCCATAAATTTAATGTCTAACAACTTTGTTTAAATCAGGGGAGCAGCACTATCGACGAGGCAAATAACCCAGTTTTAGAGCCAGATGTAGATGATCCTCACGTGCAACTTGATCATTGTAGTGGGGACCAGGCCGACAATGCTACTATCAATGAGGGCCGTGACGGTAATTAATTTCCACTTATAATTTTTTCTAATTATACCTTGATGGTTGTCCTTATAATGTTTTTTGTTTAAATGACAGAGAATGTTTCCCTTGAGGATCTTACCACCAAAGAGGAAGACAGGGCAACAGTCCCAACGGCGACAACTGGTGCACTAGGTAAATAATCTCATTGCAATTTTTTTTATTAATATTACCAAACTAGTTCAATGATATTTAAAAACTGACAATTAAAATTTAATATTATCTAGTTTTTCTAGGCAATGCCCCGTCACTGGATGAGACCAGACATCGTGACTACGCAACTAGGTCAGCGGTGACAACTGGTGCACCAGGTAAATAATCTCATTGCAATTTTTTTATTAATATTACCGAACTAGTTCAATGATATTTAAAAACTGACAATTAAAATTTAATATTATCTGTTTTTGTAGGCGATGCCCCATCACTGGATGAGACCAAATATCGTGACTACGCAAATAGGTCAGCGGCGACAACTGGTGCACCAGGTAAATAATCTCATTGCAATTTTTTTTATTAATATTACCGAACTAGTTCAATGATATTTAAAAACTGACAATTAAAATTTAATATTATCTGTTTTTGTAGGCGATGCCCCGTCACCGGATGAGCCCAGACATCGTGAATACGCAACTAGGTCAGCAGTGCGGGTTGAAAGGCACGAAACAGGAGCAGAGCACGATGATATTGATGATGTAATTAGGAGCTTTAAAAATAGGAAGAAGAAAAAGAAAATTTGACAATGTAAAATATTGTATTATTATAAGACAAACGTTACCATACTTGGAACGTTTTTTGCGTTATATAAAAACTCATTTATCATACTATTTTTATGTCAAGCATTAATTTCAATGTTTCCTTGCGTACTTTTTGTTGAATTGTTTTTTTATTAGTTATTGAATATTTTTTTTTATGCTCATGAAAGTAAAAAATGAAATATAGATGGGGTATTGGGGAAATGAGAGTGATGTGAGGGGGGGGGGGGAGGGGCCATAAGAGCTTCCACCTTCACATGGTTGGCCCTGCTTAGTAGAGAATAATTTATTGGAGCGATTTAATCTTGGAGCAAACCTCCCTCGATCCAGCGTAGAAACAAAAAAGTCACTGTTGACTTAGTTGCTACTCTTTCAGATCGTGGGAGGCTTGTTCCAAGTTCATGCGACTCCAATAAATTTTTCTTGAAACAAAGAGGAGCTTATTCAGGTATGTTTTGAAATTTTCAACATATGTTCTAACATTATCATAAGAATGCATCTTAGAATAAAAAATACTACATCAATTACTTGTATTTATTGTATAGATAATGATGGATTTTGATTGACTTGGCAGGGCAGGTACAAATCCTCTTGCATCATGAGTAATGCAACTTGTCAACCAGGGTCATGTCCAGGATATTTTTGCTTGTGCGCTTGACCAGGTTCATAATGTCACATTTTGTAAGTTCCTTTACAGTTCATAATTCAATATTAAGCTTGTTCATGATTATTATATAGGTTTTTTGTATGTGTTTTTTCATCTATTTGATTGTAAGCAACTCTGCATGTTTCCTGTTGTTCACTATGATTTCTCCCATTACCACTCCCAGGATGAATCCGAATTTATTGTTACATAGGTTACTTTATTGTTACTATGATTTCTCCATTTACAATTTCTAGGTTACATCATGTAAAGTTTTCAATCTCAGGTTGGTGATGAGCTTTAGTTCTCCAGATTTGGGGCTTTTATGATATTTTCTCCCTCATGTCATTCCTGCATCACCTCATTGTTTGAGCATGCCAATTTTCTACCACTTGTACCAATTGGAACATGTCAATATCTGAGTGGTGCCACATTTCACCTATTTTTAGTGAGAGTTTAGGGTTTCTGTAACATAGCTTCAGAAATCCGATTCAATGCCTGCTTGAATATCGTCACATAATGCTCATTGTTTGGATTGATGAGCATGTTCTGAATGGTTGGTTGATTCATAAGAACCATAGTCATCTTGAGATATTTCAGAAGTTTTCTTGGGTTTCCTTTTTCACCGTTTCTAGTGGGTGGGATGGTGTGGGGTGATCCATCAATACTGGTGCTCTTGTAGTAGGGAATTTGTTTTTGGGGATATAAAGGAGCATTTGACGTAGATATCCCATTGGATGCATTCATAGATGGGCACGAGAGGTCAAGAATTTAAATTAAAAATATGCAACCTCTAGCATGGCAACCTGAAGGCCGCGAGAGACATTGGTTAAAGATTGTTTTGTGCTGGCCTTAATATAGTCGTGATTTCTTTCTATTATCTTAATGCAAATATATAGTCCGGTCTGATTAAAATGAGGATTGTGGTTGTATATATCTTTGGTTGTTTCTCTCTTAATGCTCCAGAAGTTGCCAAAAGTTGCAATAGTTGTTTAGTTTGCTTGTTACAACTTAAAAGTGGTTTTTAGCAATGGGAGTCATGTTTTTTAAGGTTCATACTAATATGAAGATCTTATAATTCTATATTCAACATAAGAGAAGATGGCCTCTGCTTTGGGCAGTATGACAACAATTTCCACATCTACCTCATTGGGTAACAATGGAAAGGGGAAGAAGTTGGGTGCAATGTTTGATAATTATGGCAGACAATTGTCTTCTCTTTCAGTTTTTTCACCCATTTCCTTTAATCGCTCAAGCAGAAGAGGGACTCTGAGATGACGTGACAGAGAGAAGGTAGTTAATACAAGAGCTATGGAAAAGGAGTTGTACTTCAAAAAGGATGTCTTAGTGACAAAAAAATTGTAGGTCAGAGAAACAATTATATTTAAAGGAAGGCCACCTGCACGTGAAACTTCACTGTGGTGGATCTTTCCTTGTCCACTTATATTCGATTTTAATGTGTTATTTTAATTTTTCATGGAGGGTTGTTTTGGCATATGGTCTGACATTCAATTGCACACTTACTGAAAGCATTGTCAATTTGTCTTGTAGGCAGTGTGAACAAACTTGCTGATCTTGTTGGAGTCACCCTTGGGGCGAAGGGAAAAATGTTGTCTTGGAGAGCAAGCATGGTTCTCCGAAAATAGTTAATGATGGTGTGACAGTAGCTAAGGAGGTAATTTGTATATGTGTGCTCTGGTTTTCTTTTTAACGTTGTATTAGTTCCCCTCTTAAATGTCTTAGATTTGGTAGGCATAATTTGAAAACTCAAAGGTGAAAGGAAACATATTTGTTACCCAGTGGTCTACTTGGCCTATGGACTAGCCACATTAGATTAATGCATAAAGCTTTTCACAACAATAAAAGGAAAGGGTTATGGTTGAGTCAAATTTTATTGTTATTGAAAGTGTAATGAAATGTATCTCAATGCTATGGTTTTGGCCTTTTTATTGGTTGAATTAGAGGACCCAGTTGAAAATATTGGGGCCAAGTTGGTAAGGCAAGCTGCGGCAAAGACAAATGATTTAGCTGGGGATGGAACCACAACATCCGTTGTTCTTGCACATGTTGGAATATTGAAAAATTCCAGAACAATGAATGGAGAATAAATCTCCCTTCCTCTAACACAGAGAAAATAAAAATTTCTTTGACAGGAGACAGAGTTTCAATACTTTGAAAACAAACTTCTATTCCCTTCAATAACTCAAAAAAAAAACTATTACACTTCTTCCTCATTGAGAGGGATTACAAAATTATGACTGCTACAAAACGCAGTGCATAAAACCAACTCACTGTTTGTTCAAAACAAACATACTCTGTCTCTAAAACACTTTGTTGTGTTTTTCACTTTCGCACTGTTGTGCATACACAATTAAAAAGTTACACTCAGTCTTTCACTTTTTACACACTGCGGTGTAATAAAAATTTTACGTACTGTCTATAAAAAAAACTACCAAGATTTTTTGTCCTTTTTATTTTTATATGTTGTAACATATAAAACATATTATAATAAACCCTCTTTTTAAAAAAATAAACTTAAAACTAAATTCTATGGCCCACCTTTCATTTTGCATATGATATATATATAACATATGTTTAAAACATATGTATATATATATATATATATATATATATATGATATATATATAACATATGTTTAAAACATATGTATATATTAAAGCATACATAATATTAAACTATCAAAACATTAAAGAACCCTTTTCGTTGGACTTCAAAAGTCTGAATAGGTTGAATTTCAAACCAAATTCGTGTTCCAAAATGGGATGCTGATGTCTACCTAATTTTAACTCGAATTCTCAATCCAATGTGCCCTATAAAAAATTCGGGTCCGGTTTTCAGGTTTTCAGATTCCCTTCAATTTCATGCGATCCAATATTAATGCTCCACGTGTCCTCCTTTGAATTTACAAAACTGTCGGGTAAATTTCTGTTTGTTTAATTTCTGGTTGGTGAATTGAGTTAATGCTGGTTGTTGTGTTTAAATACAATCCTGTACAGAAATATGGCTGCGGCCATCTACAAAAAAAACTTGCAGGAATTTTAAATGCTGAATTAAATTTCTGGATGGCATGCAAGAAACCTCCAAAAAAAATGTTGTTGCTGCATCCGTCCTTCTGCTGCAGCAATTGAAGTTAAAATTCAACAGCACAGGGTTTAATAAGTGAGGGTGTAAAGGTAACTTTTTGTCGATAGTACTGGATTAAGATCATCTATTCATTTTTGTAGGGTCTTATGGTGTTTGGTTTTTTAGTTTTGGGTTGGGCTTATTGAGTCTAAGATAGTTTTTGAGTGAAAAAATTGCTATCAGGTATTAAAAAAATTTGGTTTTTTTGTCAAAATTTATGAGCTTGTTAGGAAATACAAAACTGACAATGGTTGTATCTTAAATTTGTGGAAAATAATTTGAAATGAAACCTTTTTGTTTAGGTTGTTGCAGCAGGTGCAAACCCCATTCAAATTACTAGGGGCATTGATAAGACAATAAAGGCCCTTGTTTCAGAACTCAAAATTTTGTCAAAGGAGGTAAATGCTTGCCTTTTGAGTAGGCTGGTTTTCCTTTTTGCTGATGGTTTGGTGTATCTAATTGAATTAGTTGCCTAAGGTATTTTTGGTTGCGAACTCCTTTTCATTTTTCATACAGTATTGGCCTTGTGGAATACATTTGATTGTGTGGTCTTGTTAGATCTACAACATTTGTAGTTGTTTAGTCTTATGGCTGAGGTACACTTTTATTATGGAAATAGTTGATGCAATATTGTCATTTAATCCTTACTGCAGGGTAGCATGTTGAGAAGTTTCTTGTGAAACATTTGGTATTCAAAATGACACTTGATCCTATACAGCATCATGCACTTGACTTCAAAATTCATATTCAAAGTGTGCCAGACAATTCCTGCAAAATTTCAAATATTTATGTTGTTTTAAACCATTATCTTTTTCATGTATTGGATGCTGAAAATGAGAAAAAGACTTTGGTATGAAACCAACTGGTGAATAATTTCCAGCAAACCAACCACTTCCAAGACATGATTTAGAAGTAGAACATATGTACTTATGAATAATAGAAAGATATCCTTGATGCATTGTCAATGTTTGGCTAGGGTTATTTTTGGAGAAAATAACTCCTTATTCCTAGAATAGTGATCTACAATACAAGTAAATGCCAGAGAAGAGAGATCATCGTGTGACATAAACCTATTAACAAAAGTGAACAGGGAATGATTATTAATTATGGCATACTAAGTTGTCAGTGATTTTGACTATTTGTCTTTAACATGTAAAAATGTTAAATTCAAAACTTACATCATCATGGTTTGGCATCATGAGCTTGAATAATTGTCCACCATGCTCATAATTTCATTGTTGTATTCATATCTATAAACAACGTTTCAAATAATAATAAAAAGTTCTATAAGAAAAATCCAGACCTCCATGCTGCTGCTCCTTGTGAGACAAAGTCAAAATTGCATTACACAATCTGACACATAAGAATCTCCTATATCCCGGTGGTATGTATCCAAATTCTTATAATAGTGTCTTCAAGACTTATGTTGACATTGCCAATGAGATATTTAAGCAATGAAAGATGGAGCATTCTTCATTGTTGTATATGTAACAGTCTTTTATTAATATAAAGATTGATGGTTTTGTCTTTCTGAAAATGAAATGTAAAAATAATTTATTGTGGTCAATTGAAAAGTTTTTTTTTTAAAGATTTTCATTATGGAAGGGTGACATAGATATATGCCCTTCTAATTGAAATTCGGACCTGCCCTTCAAATTTGATCACTGTGTGGGACCTTAACAAACAATAAAACTATTCTGCTGCGCGTTATATAAAACATATAACAAAACCTTTGTCAAAACTTCAAACGAACCCTTTAGCTGTGGGTATTTCATCACGAATTTATCATTTTACCATGTACCTTCTTCTAGAGGAATATTCTTCCACTTGATTAGGTACTTCATAATGGTTATATGTCAAAGAGATACATAATGTTTATCTATAACTTTTTGTGGTTCAAGAATCAACTTTCATTCTTCATCTAATTTTGGAAGTTCTATTTACATTGGCATATTTTTCCCCAAAACCTTTTTTAGGCAAGATACATGAAAAACCTTATGAATGCAAGAAGAAGGAAAATATAACTTATATACCACTTGTGCAATCCTATGAATAATTATTTAGGGCCATAACATTTTTGAGCTAATTCTTTATTCTTCTTTTTCTTGAATGAATATTGCTTATAATGCTATAATCTAAAAAATACCCAATTACCCTCCTCAAATTATCTTTCACTTAAATGTTGTTCCCCTTGTTGTTTTATCATGTTTCATGTCATTTGAAGGTTTTCCATAATAATTTTCAAAGTTTCTTTAGTATTTTCCATATGTGACTCTGTTTCCTATACTTTGGACTTATCTTGCAAAAAGTATGAGATACTAGGAGTTGGAAATCCATAAAAGGCCTTAAATGGGGAAATTTTAGTAGATGTGTGATAGGTAGTATCATATTACCATTCTTCCTTGACGAACCCACTTCATCCATTAAGATTTCTTTTCTAAATAGTAACATTGTAGATAACCTTAAAAACATTTGCTAACTATTTTTGTTTGACCATTTGATTGTGTTTGATATGTAGAACTCATGGAAGCTAGTGTTTCTCCACTCATATTAAATAATTATTTCCAAACGTTTCTTGTTACTATTACTTTAGGAAAACCATGAATACTATGAATTTCTTTCATGGACACTTCTGCCACTTGGCTTGTTGTTTATGTACTTTGAGCTCTACAAAAAAAATCTACAAAATTTGTCTATATAAATGACCACAAAAATGTAATACTTACCTTTATATTTCAGTAACCCCGTAATAAAGTCTATTGATATATCTTCTAGTCTTTGAATATGTATGTGGAATGGTTGAAGTAACCCTAGAGATTTTACTATCTCTCTTTTATTTATTATGCAAACCTGACCTTCTCTTACAAAATTTTGAATATCTTTCTTCATTCCTTCCAAAATATATTTTTTGATCCTTTGAGATGTTTTAAGGAACCCTGTGTCCTACCATCAGAGAGACATGGGACTCCCTTAATATTTTTTTATTCAAATATGCTTGCGTGCATAAAAATATTCTACATTTGCACCAAAATATATCTCTCTTTCACTCCCAATGCTCCATAGAGTTCATCCCATCCTTTATAAATTTTAATTTTTGTTTAGTACTATTGTCATTTTTCCATTATGGCAAGCTTCTTCTAGCCACCTAGGAATAGAAAATGTAATTGGATATAAATTTGAGGCCTCTTCCATTTTAGAAAGAGCATCATGTACTAAATTTTCCTTACCCTTTTTGCAGATTATCTCAAAATTAAAACTTTGCATTTTTTCTCCTCATTTTTGTTAATCTTCCAATGAAATCCATAGCTTCAAAAAACAATTTATGCTATCATGGTATATCTTGACTTTAAAGTACCTCCCAATGATATACTATCCCCATTTTTTATTGCATATAATATTGCTTCCATTTATTTTTCATACATAGATTTCACCAAATATTTTCTTTGTATTCTTTGCTTTTAAAAGCCAATGATATCCGTTATTGTGTTAATGTTACGTAAATTCCTTGTCCTAGTGCCTCACACTCTACTATGAATGTTTTACCAAAAGTAGGTGCAACCGATGTTGGTGTAGAAGACATGGCATCCATTAAAAGAGAGAATGCCAAAGTAGCCTCATCATTCCATATAAATGATATTTTGTTCAAGAGATATGTGAGTGGACTTGAAATGCATGCATAATTCTTAACAAATTATCAATAATATCATGTAAGTCTAAAAAATCTTCTAAGAACCTTGATTTTCTTAGGAATAGGTCATTTTGTAATAGCTTACATCTTTTGAGGCTCCAACTTCACTCCTTCCTTTAAAACAATATGAACCAAATACTCGAATTCTTATTTCCCAAAAGCACATTTGGATATTTTTACATAAAAATGATTGTTCTCAATAATTTATAAAACTTTTCCACATGTTTAGTGTGTTATTCCCATGATTTATTATAAATATGTATATTATCAAAGAAAACCAACACAAATTTTATAAGATGGGATCAAACAAAATTGTTCTTAAGTCGAGCCCGCTAGACTTGAAATGGCGATAAACCATAATTCAAACCAAATTCGCATTCCAAAATAGCCTGTTGACGTCAGCCAATTTTGTGACGCAAAAACAAATTGAATTCCGCCCTAATCTTTTTTGGGTCCGAAGTTGGGCTGGCGTATGGAGGGAGAGTTGTGACGCGAATTTCTTATCAAATTCGCCCTAATCTTTTTCGGGTCTGGATTTCCACTGCGCGAGCGGCCCAAACAAAGATCCGCTCCAATCAATTTCTTCCACGTGTGCTCAATCAAATGTTGCCCTATTCCCAGATGTGGGTGCATTCGATGGCGTTTAAGGAGATGGGACATGGATGTGGCGATTTCATATCAATCGCATTAAGTTTTAACGCTGTTCAATTAAGTTCCAAGGTTTTCACATCAAATCGCATTAAGTTTTAACACTGTTCAAGATCAGACCTCCACTCTTGTTAGCGATTCCGCATGCTCCAATATGATCCGGCCTTCGGCTCTCATTAATGATCAGAGATTAATTATGACGGGCGTCCTTCGATTGCATTGCAGTCGGATCGATAAAATGGCATTTCGCTATGGTTTTTCAGATGAGCCGGTTGCTGGGTTACATTTCCTGCTCACTGTGATGAGAAGGAGAATTGGCCAGTTGAACTACTGCTTAGACCTTGCTGCATATCTGCATTTCTCTCGGTCTGGTCCTTGTCTGTCTTCCTCTGTTTGTTGGAATTCTGCTTCTCCATCTCCTCTTGTGCTCACTGCTGAGACTGCACCCATGCCTCGCCTGCGTCAAAGGATGCGTTGCCGCAGGGGGAGCACTAGAGGTCAACCCCTGCGCACTCCCTCCAGCCCCTCAACCGAGTCGTCTTCCCAGTCCAGTGATTATCACGCAGGTCGCTATCCAGATACTAGAAGTGGGCGGGGTCAGGTTCTAGGATCTGGCCACCATATGGGCTCCCCTTCTCCTCATTTCCCCACCGCTTCACCTTCTCCCACGACGCGCACTGTGCTTTTTTCCTTTAATTTCTCTCTGAACTGCCCACGAATCACAGCTTCAATTACTATGGTTTTCCGTGAGGAGGCCCAAATGGAAGAACAATGCACCCGTCCGGCGGGTCTGAGCTCAGAAAAAGCCGACCAGCATTCGGGCCTTCAGGAGGGGAGCAATGGCATGACTATGGAGGTAGCACCTAGTGATCCTGGACCTTTCGAAGGATGGTGCCGAATCGTCAAGGAGCCGGAGGAGTAGTTTGGCTAATTTTTTTTTCTTGCTTCGTGGCCCACTTAATTGGGCTGCTTTTAGATTATATTACTGTGCTGGACCTCTGTAATATTTTTGAATTTTGTAAACGTTCAAGACTGGTTTCCCTGTATGAGGGCAGTCTTCTTAATTTTTTGATTTTTTGATGACAAATTTGCCATGAGTCTGGGCAATGTTTTTAACTTTGGTGTAATTTTATTCCCATTGTTAATAGATTAACTTTACTTAGAAAAAAAAATGTTGCCCTGTTTCTATTTTAAACCTGTTTTTTGAAATACAAAGCCATGTTTATATGATTGTTTATAGTCGAAGCGCTACGGGGTGGTTTATTATATTAATATTTCATGGTCGAATTATGTTCATAACAATTGGAAAAAAAAAATGTTTCCCTGTTTCTATTTTAACCCTGTTTTTTGAAATACAGAGCCATGTTTATATGGTCTACGTATTATACTCTTTCTCTTTATATCTACAGGAACCTTTTTGCTATGAACAGGGTGGATGCTGTAGCGGGCTACTAATGGAAACAAGCGAGCCTGAACCTTACATATCGGATGCAACAAATGGTTACCAATTTTGGAATCAAGCGAGCCTGATCTTACAAGCAAGCCTGGGTTTCTGCAGATGGTTTTTATTTCTGGGAACAAGCGAGCCAGAACATAAAATCGACCCTGGTTTTATACATATTTTTTCTCTATCATGGATTATTTTTGTGTTAGGCGTATATCAAAAGTACATGTCTCTGCACATTTCCTGTATCTGCTTTATGATACTATTTTATGTGTTGGCAGGTTATCACTCTGCCTTCAAAACTAGCGATGCTGGTTTATTGATATGATCTGATGGTCTTTTTATATTTTGGACATATCACACTCCTCACATGATTAGCGTTTTTCTTTGTTCAAGGATTTTTGGTACTTTAATTTGTATTTGGAACAATGGATGTCGGTACTCTATCTGTTGCTTTACTATTCTACATACTGCTATTTCACTTTCTTATAGATGCCTCGGGCATATTTGGATGCTTTCTCAGATTGTCGATAATCTCCATGTGGACCGTTACTGGGTTTTATATCATGTCCCCGTATGTGACATGGGGTATTTTTCTATCATTGTCTGGGGTGGGACTTCCACTTTTCTGGATGGATATTTGGGTTCCAATCTTCAGATGTGAAAATGTAATGACTTCACGGACTGTTTTACTTCATATAATATATTCAAAACAACGTTTTTTCTCTTGTGAAAAAAAAATGATTAATGTTTATCACTCTACCTTCAAAAATAGCAATGCTGGTTTATTGATATGGGCTGATGGTATTTTTATATTTTGGACATATCACACTCCTCACATGATTAGCGTTTTTCTCTGTTAAAGGATTTTGGCTACTTTAATTTGTATTTGGAACAATGGACGTCGATACTCTATCTGTTTCTTTACTATTCTACATACTGCTATTTCACTTTCTTATAGATGCCTCGGGCATATTTGGATGCTTTCTCAGATTGTCGATAATCTCCATGTGGACCGTTATTGGGTTTTATATCAAGTCCCTGTATGTGACATGGGGTATTTTTCTATCACTGTCTGGGGTGGGACTTCCACTTTTCTGGATGGATATTTGGGTTCCAATCTTCAGATGTGAAAATGTAATGACTTCATGGATTGTTTTACTTCATATAATATATTCAAAACAACGTTTTTCTCTTGTGAAAAAAAAAATGATTAATGTTTATCACTCCGCCTTCAAAACTAGCGATGTTGGTCTATGTTGCTGGTTTATTGATATGGTCTGATGGTCTTTTTATATTTTGGACATATCACACTCCTCACATGATTAGCGTTTTTCTCTGTTGCAGGGTTTTGGGTACTTTAATTTGTATTTGGAACAATGGACGTCGGTACTCTATCCGTTGCTTTACTATTCTACATACTGCTATTTCACTTTCTTATAGATGCCTTGGGCATATTTGGATGCTTTCTCAGATTGTCGATAATCTCCATGTGGACCGTTACTGGATTTTATATCATGTCCCTGTATGTGACATGGGGTATTTTTATATCATTGTCTGGGGTGGGACTTCCACTTTTCTGGATGGATATTTGGGTTCCAATCTTCAGATGTGAAAATGTAATGACTTCATGGACTGTTTTACTTCATATAATATATTCAAAACAACATTTTTTCTCTTGTGAAAAAAAAATCATTGTGTCGAAGCGCTGCGGGGTGGTTTATTATGTTAATATTTCATGGTCATTGGAATGCCCACAATTCATAACAAATATTGGAGATTTACTATCCTGTTTTAAAGTTTCATTTTTTTTAAAAATTGAACCCGCCGTTGGTATACTGACGCCTTGTAAGCATTAGAATTGCGACAGCTTAAAAACATCGGAAGAGCGACAGTATAAAAACGTTAGACGAGCGACGTTCAAAACATTGGACCACATTTCGTCGAAATTGCGACAGTTTACAAACTTCGGAAGAGCGACGTTAAAAAATTTGGACCACATTTCGTCGGAATTGCGACAGTTTACAAACGTCGGAAGAGAGACGTCCAAAACGTCAGACCACATTGCATCGGAATTGCGCTAGTTTACAAACGTCGGAAGAGCGACGTTCAAAACGTCAGACCACATTTTGTCGGAATTGCGACAGTTTACAAACGTTGGAAGAGCAACGTTCAAAACGTCGGACCACATTTCGTCGGAAGTGTGACAGTTTACAAACGTCGGAAGCGCAACGGTTTGGGAAACGTCAGAAGAGAGATGCTTGTTTGGAAGCGACGAAAAAAGTGTTGGTAGTGCGACATTTTTTAAGTGCGTCGGAATTCCGACGGGATGGAAAACCACGTTTTTCTCGTCCTCGAACTGTCGCTCTTGCGACGACTATGTGTCAGAATAGCGACGAATTGGCCATCGGAAATTCCGCCAAATTTTCTAGTGAGAGGATACAGGAGTTGGAAACTAAGCTAGAAATGAATGAAAAGGAGCTAGCGGCCCTGCAGGAAGAGGTAGAGAAAGCAAAAAGGGAAAAGTTGCAACAGGAAAAAACCATCAAGGAATTGACCAACCGGATGAAGGGAAATGTGAACCTCCTAGAAGCTAGGCGCCTCATCTGGACTGAAATTATATCAGAGGTAAAACAACATTGGAAATATATTAATTTGGTTGCTGATAAAAATATCGCGGTCCGACTATTCAAAGTAAAGTTGCAGGAAGGTATAGCGGAAGTGGAAGGAAAAGTGACCATGGCTAAAAGGTATATCACTTACCTGAATGGATTAGACTCTGAAGAGCTACTCGCCTAGGGGATTGAAGATCGTTTCAAGGGAGTGATGGAAGTCAGAAGGGTAGTTGAGAAGGAGATTGCGTGTGTGAACACATTGAGTGGTTTGGAGCAGGTTGCTAAGGGAGTGGAACAGTTTGATCAAGAGTGGGGCGAGTTGGTAAAGGCAGGCCTCCCATCATGCTGGGAGCTTGTAATGGCTGCGTTTACAGGACTGACAAAGTATGAGCAGAATTTGACAGCCGTTATGAACCAGACTGATTTACCCTTTGAGAAAACTACTCGCTTGAAAGCGGAAAAAATAATTGCCGCCCTAGGCAAGGAAATCTCCCTTCTCTTCCAGATTAAGCAGCGCTTGGCCATCTGAGTAGATTACACTAAATTCATTGATATTAAAGCTTTAGTAGAGGTTTTTTCCACTATGCCTCCACCAGGGGCGATCATATGGAAAATATGCAACGAGTACATCAGCACCCCTGCCTCCACATCATCCCACAAGTCTCTGCCTCCTCTCCGACACAAAGCTGGTTCGTCCACATCAGCAGTGCCTCCAAGTCAGCCAGTAGAAACCACGCATCTTCGTTCCAAAAAGTGATACTCATGATCTGGGCCAAGCGGCCCATTTACTTTTATTTTTTTTTACATTGTAATATTGGGTGAAATCTCCATTTCACCCTCTGCACTTTATTTTTTGTTAGGTTGTTATGTTTTTAGTTAGTGCCTTTGTTAAGGCCACTAGGTAGATGATGTGAGGCGGTTTTCCTCGTCATCAATTTTGATTTTGATAGAGACCCCAAACAAAAAGAGATCAGGGGGAACATTTTGTCTATGAAATATCTTTTGTAAAGGCCCAGCTGAAGGCTATAAAAAAAGCAATCAAAAGCTGAGGCAGGGTTCCAGATTTTCTAGAACAGAGAATTCTTGTCATGAATGTTCCATTTTGTAAAGTTTTAAGGTATTTTCATAGTATGTGTTGAAGGATCCCGTCAGGAAATTGAAATGGATTTTTCTGTTGTGTAATGGATTCCTTATGAGGTAAGTTATAATTTGTATTCCCTCTGTTATACTTTAATACAAATGTTCGTGGCATTTCCATTACTCTCTTTGTATCGTAAGCTGTTGGAATGCGAGTTTTGATTATTCAGATGTGAATTTATCTGTGGAAAGGTACTCATATCTATTTGTCTATTTCACTTTAAATATGGCTCGAAGCACGATATTATGTTCATGTTTTGCATCACATTCACCATCTTTCTTCGAATATTAGCTTGGGTAGATTCCTATACTAGAATAGGCCTACCCGTCGTTAATATTTCCTTCATTTGCTGCCACTATTTCCACACTCATTCATTTTGATAACTGTGCACGGATTTCATGTTCGGCCCGCCTCACAACAATTAAATGTGGGTCTGTCTTTTGATGTATGCTTATTGAACCTTATGTTCTACTAATGGATTTAATTGTTATGTACTCTCTGTTTATGATGTATTTGTCCCATATTATGAAACTTTAAATCCTTTTTACAACAAGAGGTCTTGTATTTTCAACTACAGAAAGATTTTCTGAACCCTCTTGGCTTAAGATGCCCTAGGCACTGGTCCTTAGCAACTCAGGGCTGTCTCTAGGAGTTACAACAGATAGGACACTTGTCACCCCCAAATAGGGGGGTTGAGAATGAACGCTAGGGGACAAACCCCAAAAATAAGGATGGATTTATGATGGAAAATTGGCCTGGATTTTTCATACAAACATCAATATATCATCACTAACTATTTATTCTAATGCCAAGAATTCACTACACGAAACAAAATCATTGTTATTTTTTTTCGAGTTAGGATACAATTTATAACATTAAAAAGTTGGTATTGGTTATAGGTCCATAGTGTTGCATATTTTCTATTTGAATTACATCAATATTTATAATAATTACGTTTATGTCTGTGTGTGTAATCTCTGTGTGTGTATGTGTGTTGGCTCACACATAGACACAACGTTGAGTCATCAAAGATGAATCTCAAAGGTGTTTTTCAAAATATAAGCACACATGGGCATTATTGAGCCAACAATGCCTGCATATTTCCTTCTCATGAACAAGTCTCAATGTGGAAAATCCATGAAATATAATTATGTCAATTTTTTCACGTAGTTCTTCCACATTTTTCCAAAAAAACACATTGCCACGTGCTCTTGTTTTCTCATTTTTCTAAGCAAGGAAATGGGAGCATGTTATGCAATCGATGGCGAAGGTTGTTGTGTCTACCTGTAGGTGCCCTCCTATGGGTCAAGGCCTACTACTTCTGTCTTGTCACTGAAAAACCTCAGAGATAAGTCACTGAAAATCTCAGAGAAGATGTCCAGAAATCTCTGTTTGTAGACTGTTTGAAGATCACAATCTCAATTTGTAGTGAAGAACAATAATATATTCATTGGTATGTGAAAAACCCACATGGAAGATAAAATTTCATTGTTATTTGGTTCATGATGTTGTAGCACTACAGTAGAATGATGTGGCACACCTATGTGGTAGATGGTGTATCATCATGACATGGTTAATTGGTGATGTGGTGATGACATGGTGAAAACATTGCACTAATGTGGCACTGACATGGAGAGGAAGTGGAAGGTGACGTGGAGCTGGGTATTAACCTATTGTTATACTAGGATGTCAAGGAATTGATTTCGAGTGTAATGTTCCTAAATTAGCTTCAGCTAATTGGAACATTAATTTTGCCTTATTTATTTTGTATTTTATGATTAATGAATAAATGGTGAAGGAGGACATGTAAAACTCCTGAAAACTAAGAATAAATCAATGCCTATGTGAACAGAGACATATTTGGGCTATTTAAATTATATCTCGCAGGTGTGAAAGGGTCTAAATCACAAGAGGGGATCCTATTTGACCAAGTCAAACAACACAATCTAGATGCATTGAACCTCTTTGAGGGACATCACAGTTCTAGAAGGAGGTTGTAATGTGAAAGGGGTTAAATGATTCAAGGTGGTTTAGGGTTTGGCAAGATTCCTATCTTATAAAAGGAAGAGGAGGGAAACAAGGAAAATGTTGTTGAAGACATTATTTCTGAAGGTATGTCTGCTTAGACATCCCTTGTTGGGCATTCCTGTTCAGGAATCCCACCTCCTTCCTTGAGCAGCTCTTGGAGGAGAATTGTGCTAAAATTCTCCACTATCAGGCTTGGGCCAAGTTTCACCTTACATTACAGTGCTACTCATGTTGAGGGTTGAGCTGTCTTGTGAGTTGCAGCAAGTGGAGATCTAGATCTGCTCAGATCTAGATGATAGCAGTGGCTCTTTTCAGTGAGAGTGTCATTTAACCTCTTGGAAGAGTTCATTTTCTGAATATACTTTAGATCTACATCTTGGCATCAGGCCATATCATATTCAGAAGCTACAGTGTTTTTTTTCTTTCCCTAAGATAGCATTATTTGCAGATCTACAGCTGTAGGGTGTTTTGCTTGCATTTTGGAGGAGAGATCTCCGGTGTTGGGATTCTTCCTTCACTGTGGTGATCCATAGATTGACCAACCAATATATGTTCTATTTAAGAAATGATCTAAAATGTAATAGTATTATTCATAATTTCTGAATCATTCTACAGATCTGAATTTTTAGATCTCAGATCTACTCTCGGTGTTTCATGTTTTGAGCAAATCCCCAAGGGGAATGTATAGATCATCTTTTCTTGTACATGGATCTGTATTAGATATATATTTTTATGTATTGATCTGATATAGATCTGAAGAATCAATAAATTACTGCTTCAGCCCTGAAAATTACGCTGTCACTGTTATGCAGTCTTTTTACATGGTTGTAGCACCTCTTTCTTGAGGATTTCTTCTGTATTCTTTCATTCTTCTCCTGCAAAGTGTATGAGTTATGTCCCTGAGATTATTTTTGAATTATCAGACCTTATTTAAGTCATACCCTTCAGAAAAACATGCTCACATACTTCAGTAAATTTCTGCATAAATCTAGTCTTGGGAAATTAGGGTTTTCTAGCCTAGTTAGGAAAGGAGGAACTGTTTAAATTAGAAAAACTTATGTTTTTTTACTGAAATTAGACATGGGAGTCCCTCATAACCCTATCTATCATATCCAACCACTTTACCATCTTAGTTTTATGCATATCTATGAATACACACGTTTTAGGGCCTAAATCCTCACTTTTCCCCACCTTTTTCCTTGTAAAACGTTGTATAACTTTTATGCTGTATATTTTACTGAATTTTAAGTGTTTTTATATATTTATGAAGCATATGGATGTAGCTCCACATTGGTAATAACTCATTTTATTCCCAATCTGTAGCTGTTCCTGAAAAAGGGATATTACAGTGGTATCAAAGCAATATCTTTGGCTCAGCCTGTGGCTTAAAGCTAAAGTGATGGATCCCTAAAGGAGGAAAATTTCAAGCTCTATAGACAGATTTTGCAGATGGCTAGGTAGCCTCTGGATCTCATCCTTTTCTCAAAGGTGACATATCCAGTAAATGCCCCTGCAGTCAATCTCTGGAATATAATTTTGATATTCCTAAAAAGGGAAATTTTCAGTGGTATTCCAACAAGGATAAAGGTCAGAATGATGAAGAATATGGGTTTATTCTCATCAGCTTTTAGATCTAAGAATAACCTCTCCAAGGAGGTTGAACAAGAAGAAGAAAGAAGAAGCAGTGAAACTCCTAGAAAGTTTCAAGAGAAGAAAGATCTTCTGATCAGATCTACAAGATCTATACATGAGGAATATTCTGAATCCTCATCTCATGGATATGTGCACTCAGCCATATCACCAAATCTTTAGCATTCTGTCTGTGATTTGTTCATGAAGAGGAAGAAAGGAGGTGTGCCTAAGAAGGAGACTCTTAGAGAGTATTTGGAGGAGTATGAAGCTCAGTCCAAGGAGTTCAAAGATAAATTGAACTTCCAAGGATTCTGCAAGATCAAGGAGGGAAAAGCCACAAAGGAGGAGCAGCATGGTAAGGGTAGATTTTATCTATCTATCTTTGATGGATCACCTAAATGTCCAGTCAGGGTTTGGGTGAAGGAGCTAGATGACTTTGTGCAACAACATCAAGTTTCAGAGATTGAAGCCATCAAAGCAGCAACGCTACATTTTGAAGGTAAAGCATATGCTTGGTGGTTGTTTGAGTCTTTTACCTTGAAGAATGCCAATACACCTACTTATGCAAGGTTTATTGAAAGATTGATAGAAAGGTTTGATGAAACTCCATGTGTATCATCTCCTGTTGATATTGTCAAACCACATCAGATGAATCTTTTGCATGAGTTGGAAGGGTCTATGAATCCAACTCCATTTCTGGAGACTATGGGAGAAGGTGTAAGTTTGTTTGATGCCTTGCCAAGGGCAAGATCTCCATTGAGTGAAGGGTCCTCTTCTCAAGAGGAAAGCATGAAGGTTTCTCCTTCAATAGTTGACCAAGATCTAATGTCTCTCATTGATGATGGGACAATTTCAGTTATTGAAGAGGAGGAGAAGGCAGGAGATGATAACGCAGTCAAAACAAAGGCACCTCAAGCACCTCATGAAGAAGAAGTTGGAGCACTTGCTCCAAGGGAAGAAACTCTTGCACTCTTGCAAGGAGTTCCACAAGATCTCACACATAGAGCTCTTGGTACAACACATGAGCAGCATGTACCATCATTGTCAAATGATGAGATCTTGGAGATAAAAGGAAGGAAAGAGGAGGAAGGGCATCACAAGATGGAGAACATGAAACCTTCTCTACTTCAGAGCTTGGAAGCACAAAGAAGGCAAGAGGACTTATGCATTGAAGGTAGGGACAAATCTGTCTACCTACATCCACATTCTACTCTATGCCTTGACACCTCTTTGCAAGGAGGTACTCTACCAGGAGCACCTCTTGATAGGAGGAAATCTAAAGTGTTCTCTCAACTATGGGCAGCATATACATACTTGGCTAAGGAGGGTGCCTTGGGAGAAGCTAGCACAGCGCAGAGAATCTCTCATGAATTCAAAAGAGAGATGAGCAATTTCCTGAAAGGGGCATTGCTAACTCCCACTCAGATACCTGCGCTGAGAGAGGAGAAATCAGAGATCTATGACGGCATGAGCATGAGGACACATGGCCACTCCATATCTTTGGGGCAGCCCATGATCTCTTCATTCACAAAGGAGATTTCTGAAGATGGTAAGGGGATCCTAACCCTCTTGTATGTATGGGCCAAAAGGAGTTTTGGAAAACAAGGACTTTCCGAGGGGAAGTTGATTTCCATATGCTCCAATCTTGTCTTGTGCAAGAACAGCTGCAAATGGGGCAGCAAAGGGAAGATTATGATGCTCCAACATGTGATTTTGATATCAAGGATGTCAAAGATGGGAGCCATGAGAAGACGGGGGCTACATTTCAGACCTCTACAGCGTTGTCATTCTTGAAGAGCTTGGATCCTTGTTGGGATTCCCAACTCATGATGGAATACTCCAAGGACCTTTTCACATGGGGGGTTCTTGAAGGGGAAGTAAAGGATGAGAGGTTCAAGGTGGTAGATGGAGTTATCTATTTCTATAATCTTATTCTTTTGGTTAGTGACTCCAAACTCAAGGAGGGACTATTTGATGCCATCTATGAAATCCTGCTTTCCAAACCCACTGGTTTTGTCAAGGCATATCAGACTCTTTTGGGTGGTTTCATATTGGAAGGATTCAAGGAAGAGGTGCACTCTCATATGAAGATGTGCATGGACTACTTGGTAGAGGAGGAGGAGTATAGCTCTTGGGAAGAGCCACCATTCACACCTCCTTATTCTTTGAGTGAGAGAGGGAACTCATCCATGAGTTACCCCACTGATGTGAAACAAGTGTATAGAGAGGCTTGTAATTCTGAGCATTATAATGTATCTCCTATATGCTTATATTTCTCTAACACTCATTTGCAGGGTATGGTGCCAAGATGGGGCACTAAGTATGATGGGTTTCATGGGCCACTCAAGGCCATGAACTATGTTGATGCAGGACATTCCTTGGGGAACCTTCGAAAGCTATTATATTCCTCATGGTGTGATTCTTTTAAACCACCCATGATGTACATTCTCCAAGAATTCCCAAGGCATGAGGCAACAAACAAGTGTTGGGGGAGGCACTTGTCATATCTTATTCTATGGCAATTAAGGATAAAACTGCGCTGGTTGCACATGAGGGAACATCTTCCTTCTCATTTATCACACATGGCAGCTAGCATGATTCTAATCATGATCCCACAAGCTGAAGATGTCCTTATCTTTGTTAGGGGCATAGTTGGAGGAAAGAATTACTTGTTGAATGTGCCCTTGGGGGAAGGAGTTCCCCATTCTTTTTGCATTGCATGCTTCAATGGGAGCATGAGATTTTGTATGGCCACTATGATAGATCACTTGTCTCTTTGTAAAGTGAGCCATATGTTTGTTGGTAACATGCCTCTCATATGTATTGGGGAGGAGTTCTTCTATGGATTGCCAAGGTGGGAGGTGATCCACTTCATTTGGATGATAGCATGGAGATGGGAGTCTTTCATGGATCATGAAAATCCCCATGATTGTCATCACTTCTATCTTGAGGAGGCCATGGATTAGCAAGAAGGTTTCCACAACAACCTTCCATTTCTTCATGATGAGAGCCCTTGGGTTTATTCATCAAAGGCAAACTTGCATATTGAGGAAGGACCATTGGGAGACAAAGGTATTGCAGAAAATTCAGAACAATGGGGGGACTATTTGATGAGGAGGCCATAAGAGAAGAAGGGGAAGTTTTGCAACACCCTTGTAGTTGCTTGAGGACAAGAAATGTTTTGGAGGGGGAGACTATAATGTTCCTAAATTAGCTTCAGCTAATTGGAACATTAATTTTTCCTTATTTATTTTGTATTTAATGATGAATGAATAAATGGTGAAGGAGGACATGTAAAACTCCTGAAAACTAATAATAAATCAATGCTACGTGAACAAAGACATATCTGGGCTATTTAAATTATATCTTACAGGTGTGAAAGGGTCTAAATCACAAGAGGGGATCCTATTTGACCAAGTCAAATAGCGCAGTCTAGATGCATTGAACCTCTTTGAGGGACATCGCAGTTCTAGAAGGAGGTTGTAATGTGAAAGGGGTTAAATGATTCAAGGTGGTTTAGGGTTTGGCAAGATCCATATCTTATAAAAGGAAGAGGAGGGCAACAAGGAAAAGGTTGTTGAAGACATTATTTCTGAAGGTCTGTCTGCTTAGACATCCCTTGTTGGGAATTCCTGTTTAGGAATCCCACCTCCTTCCTTGAGTAGCTCTTGGAGGAGAATTGTGCTAAAATTCTCCACTATCAGGCTTGGGCCAAGTTTCACCTTACATTACAGTGCTGCTCATGTTGAGGGTTGAGCTATCTAGTGAGTTGTACCAAGTGGAGATCTAGATCTGCTTAGATCTAGATGATAACAGTGGCTCTTTTCAGTGAGAGTGTCATTTAACCTCGTGGAAGAGTCCATTTTCTGAATATAATTCAAATTTACATCTTGGAATCAGGCCATATCATCTTTAGAAGCTACAATGCTATTTCTGTCCCTAAGACAACATTATTTGCAGATCTTCAACTGCAGGGTGTTTTGCTTGCATTTTGGAGGAGAGATCTTTGGTGTTGGGATTCTTCCTTCAATGTGGTGATCCATAGATTGGCCAACCAATCTATGTTCTGTTTCAGATCTGATCTACTCTGTACTGGTATTATTCAGAATTTTTGAATCATTCTGCGGATCTGAAGTTTTAGATCTCAGATCTACTCTCGGTGTTTCATGTTTTGAGAAAACCCCAAGGGGAATGTATAGATCAGATTTTCTTGTACATGGATCTGTATTAGATCTATATTTTTATGTACTGATCTGATCTATATCTGAAGAATCAATAAACTGCTGCTTCAGCCCTAAAAATTATGCTGTCACTGTTATGCAGTCTTTTTACATGGTTGTAGCACCTCTTTCTTGAGGATTTATTCTGTATTCTTTCATTCTTCTCCTGTAAAGTGTATGAGTTATGTTCCCTGAGATTATTTGTGAATTTTCAGACCTTATTTCAGTCATACCCTTTAGAAAAACACACTCATATACTTCAGTAAATTTCTGCATAAATCTAGTCTTGGGAAATCAGGGTTTTCTAGCCTAGTTAGGAAAGGAGGAACTGTTTAACTTAGAAAAACTTATTTTTTTTGCTAAAATTAGACATGGGAGTCCATCATAACCATAGATATCATATCCAACCACTTTCCCATCTTATTTTTACGCATATATTTGAATACACACGTTTTAGGGCCTAAATCCTCACTTTTCCCCACCTTTTGCCTTGTAAAACGCTATATAACTTTGATGCTGTATATTTTACTGAAGTTTAAGTGTTTTTAAATCTTTATGAAGCATATGGATGTAGCTCCACATTGATAATAACTCATTTTATTCCCAATCTGTAGCTGTTCCTGAAAAAGGGATATTACACCGAGAAATTTGGAATCCAGTATTTGGCCTATCTCCCAATACTAATAGAACCTAAAATTTTTCAGTTATATTAATTGTAGCTACAAATCCAAAAGAAACCTAAGACAATATGAAATACTTGTAGCTTCCTAATTATGTAGCCATCATGTGATATTGTCATGCATTATATTGTTAGAAGCATTTATACAAACTGATAATAAATGAAAATAGGATATCCCAGTTGGGCATGATGTCAAGGTGTTTCCATGGTGTATTCATGCTTGTGAATGATGTCAAGTATTAGTCTAAATTTAACATTAAACATGTTGTATTTTTTAATGGACATAATATTACAAATAATAGACACGTATTATTTCCAGAGGTATCCTTTATGGATATACCTGATATTTCTTTTTACCTTAGTAAAGGGTACAAGGTGATGTTATCAAATATTTTTAGTCATGTTTTATTGTTGGGAAGTTTGTCTTGCTATAACAGAAAGAAAATGGAGTCGTGTTTTAATGATTGGGCAATTTGCCTTGCTACAACAACAAAGAAATGGGGTTGTGTTTTAATTATTGGGCAGTGTGTCTTGCTACAGTAGCAAGGAAATTGAGCCATGTTTTAATTACTTGGAAGTATATCTTGCTACAGTAACAAGGAAATGTCCATCGCTAAACTTCACATCTAGTGGCTCAACACTATTACCATCACCAACTTATTGCTCATTGACCGCCAAACTAGTGGACTTATCCAACTTTGGTGTTTGTGTTAACCAACTGAAATTAGTTGTGCATTTTTCCTTTAAAATTTTGCAAAATATAGTTGAGTCATGGAGTCTTTTACACTATAATGGTAGCATAAGACTAATTGGTATAATTTTTGTGATTTTCATATATAGTTGGTCTTTATATGATATATTTCCATCACTTGAGTGTGTAACCATGCTAAGCACTAGTACAAAGGCATTCCATTCTTGATATGGTAATATTATTGGACATGTTAATTCATTTGTGACTTGGCATTTCCATGGTGCTTTTGATGTTTATTTCACTAAGAAAGCTTCATGGATTGTAGATCATAATAGGAATGTCAATTATGTGTACACTCGGATATGAGATTAAGATTGTCATGTTATTGGTTTTGTTCTATCATAATACCTCTCTTGTATGTACTACAAGAGTAATCACCCTATTTAATGGTTTATAATTTGGTATACACTTGATGACCCTTCCCACATGCACCATGTCTTAAATTAATGCAGGTATAGAAACGTATAGAGGCCTCCCTTTGAGGCAAAAAATAAGACTTCTTTAGAGGTAGCAGTATGAAATGATAGTTGTAGGTTTCATTTCCCTCTTTACGATCCTCTTGTGTTGACTCCCTTGGAGGAATTTCAAGCATAGCCTTCCAGTCTTGTAAATTCAACCGACGGGTTTCAAACCTATAGAACACATCTAATAGAACACTGATGTTAGGCCCAACCTCAGGAAAAGGGTGTTGGAAAAATAACATAATAATGGTCAAAACTAAGCCATTCAAGGAATAATGGATCACCCAAACATAAACAAGAAAAAAAAAATGTCACAATTACACATGGGGGTATGTTACAAGTGACATCATATCCCAAGTTCCAACACTTGACCTTGGGTTGAAAAATAAGTATAAGGATTGGTATTATTCATGCATGCATAAAACCTGGATCCTTATGTTATCACTGAGTAGGGTGCCATTGTAGGTAGATCAAACTTGAGGTGAGAAACAAGAGTTAGATCTAACAATGGCACAATACTACCTCGGTAGATCGACATAGAGATACAAATTGCATCATACTATCAATGGTCCTGAGTTGTTCACAACTTTGATTGAGAACAATTCCCATCATTAGAATTTATAAAGGATACTATCATCAATAATTTTTCCAAAATGTCACAACTTCCTCGAACTGGAAGAGTGTCATTTCAGTACTTCTTCTTACGATAACTATATGCATGAATATATGATGATTCCAATATTGATTTGCCTGCAAATATGTTTTCATACCAAATTTGCATACGTATCCATCCCTCTGGCTAGGGCTTCCCATTTTCACTGGTGGACTGATATTTCCTTTTGAGAATTCAACTTTCACAAGAGTGAAATTTCAAAGTAGTTCAAGGACTTGTTCAAGAATAAAGAAGTTGACACTCTTTTATATGAATTGCGATGAATGTGTCCTAGTATTATCCTTATGCTGATAAGACACCTGAATATTTTCTCCTTTCAAATTTGGCCCACAAACTAGGGCTTTCAGCAAGCACAAGAAATATTTTATCCTTCTTTATTAGTACTCTGAAACAGTTTGAAGATGAAACCTTGATCATTTGGAGGGTTCATGTACTCCTCTTCTATATCAAAAGCCTGGCTTATTGTTGATAGCTTATTCGACGTTTATTTTTTTTATTATTTTTTTTCGTTGCTCTTTCGACATCTTAGTGCCGTCGCTCTAGCGACGTTTATTTTTTTATTTATTTTTTTTCGTCACTCTTCCGACAGAGTAGAACCATTAGTCTTCCGATGTTTATTTTAAATTTTTAAATTTTTTGTTTCGTCTCTCTTTTGGCAAAGTAGGACCGTCGGTCTTCCGACATTTATTTTTTAATTTTTTTTTGTTTCGTCGCTCTTCCGACATATTTGGACCGTCAGTATTCCGATGTTTAGTTTTTTTCTATTTTTTTTTTTTGTTTCATTGCTCTTCTGACATCTTGGAACCGTCGGTATTCTGCACTTTTCATACCATCATTCTAGCAACGTTTGGTGGCGTCAGACTAGCAATATGTTGAGGCGTCGGACTAGAGACGCTTGTGACTGTCGGAAATGCGACGATTGATTAAACGTAGGAAGTGCGACATAAATATAAAATGTCGGAAATATCGTCATTATACCGATGTTTAAGTCAAGTGTCGGAAGTCCGATATGAGAAGAAACCATGTTTTTGCGCATCGGAAAACATCTCTATTGGGCTGCCTATGTGTCGCAATAGCGGCATTTTGGCCGTCGGAATTTGGGGAAAATGTGCTAGTGGTTCGATTCAACCATGAGTTTGGTCAAACATTGGCCTTTAATTAATTTTGTAGGCTTGATCTCAATGTCATATTCCAGTATTGTGGCAATCCATTTGCCTCTTTTTCCATTAGGCCCATTCTGAGTTAGAATGTCCTTTACAAATGAGTTTGGAACATATGCTATTATGTGAGAGTATAAAATGTATAATCTGAAATATTTTATGGCTTTCACTAAAGAAAGAGATTTTTTTTACATGATATTATACTTTAGTGTCGCATCTCTCAAAGTTTTACTGAATAAATCAATGGGTTTTTCAAGGCCCTCATCATTCTTTCGCAACAAGACTGCTGCAATGGTGTGCTCTGAAGAAAATGAAAAAAATATGAAATCTTTGTTAAAATTAGGACTTATGAGGACAGGTGTTTTAGTAAGTGCTTCTTTGACTTCTTCAAAAGGTTGTTTAGCCTCTACTGTCCACTTAAGTATTGAATCCTTTTTTAACATGTTGTTTAAATTTTTAATTAGTTCTGCTAAGTTAGGGATGAATCTTCTAAGAAAATTTATTTTTCCTAAAAATGCTTGTAATTTTCTAATGTTTCTAGGATGAATGATGTTTAGGATTGCTTCTATTATAGCTGGATCAATTCTAATGCCCTCTTTTGAAATGATGTGTCCCAGAAGTTTTCCTTCTTCTAATCCAAAAAGTGACTTTTTAGGATTTAAGGATATGCCAAAATTTCTGCATTTTATGAATAATCTTCTTAGATGATCTAGATGTTCATTATATGAGTTGGAAAACACTGTGATATAATCTAGGTAAATGAATAAAAAATCATGAAGTTCCTTTGCAAAGGCTATGTCCATAGCTCATTGGAATGTTTCTCCAGCATTCATCAGTGCAAAGGGCATTTTCAAGTACATGAAAGTTCCCAGGGAGTGGTGAATGCAGTCTTAGCTTGATTTTTAGGTTGGAATAGGATTTGGTTGTATCTAGAAAATCCATCAAGTAATGAAATTATGGATGACCCTACTACCCTCTGGAGAATGTGGTCCATTTTAGGGAGGGGATAGTTATCATTCAGTCATAATTGTTCAAGTTTCTGAAATCAACATCGAGTCTGATTTTTCTTATTTTATTTCTAGTGGGGACTGAATTAGAGACCCAATTAGAATATCTGATGGGTGCTATGATTTGAGCATCGTACATCCTTTTAACTTCTTTTTCTATTAATGGCATAAGAACGGGGTTAATTCTCCTTAGCTTTTGTTTAAAGGACTTATGATTTTCTTTAATTAGTATTTTATGCTGGATAATGCTGGTATCATAATACTTGAGGTCTTCATAATTCCAGGAAAATATGTCTTAGAACTCTTTGAACAAGCTAATGTACTTCAGCTTTTCAGCTGGAGGTAATGTCTTGGATATCTTGATAAACTTGGGATTTTCCTTTGTTCCTATGTCACATTCCTCTATATCTAACCTTAGAGGATCCATTTTAGATTTTCTAGCTACATCATTGGAGTCAAAAAGGTATTTTAGTGGGGCTAATACCTTAGGCAAAATGTTGTCTTTGAGGTTCAAAATTTTTGATTCATCATTGATCAATTCCTTAATTTCTACTGTTTCTAATTGTTCTATTTCTAATTTAGTGAATTTAGTTGGCTCTATCTTATTTAAATCATTTACATCTATTTCATTATTTATGGTATAATCTAGTGTACAGTCAGTGTCTATATTACAGTTCTGAAATTATCCTTCAAAATTCATAAAATCATAAATTTGTGAGTCTTGTGAAAAGATTTTCCAATACTTCAAATTATCAGGTATGGTTGGCCTATGTCTTACTGTGGTATTACCTCAGTCCTGTACTGATGATTTTACTGAAAGGGTAACCTGCATGTACTGGCAAAAGTGGCTAAAATATGTGCTTGCATATTCTGATTTTTTGGAATAACAACAAATTCAGTCTCAAGAAAACATCTTATCATGTCTAAGATGGTTTATCTGTAACGGCTAAGTCTAGGGTTATTAACAAGGTACTCTCCCTTGAATTGTTTTATAATGAGTTCTGAGTATCCAATGATGGAAACTCCTTTAGCCCCAAGTTTTCTTATGATTTGCAGACCTAGCACTAATGCTTCATATTCTGCCACGTTATTAGTGCATTTGAAATTTAATCTGAAAGCATGTCCTTTTGAATGATCATTTTCTAAATTGTAGATCCATACTCCAGCTCCTGCTCCTAATCTATTTACAGAGCCATCAAAATCTAGATGCCATAAAGATTCTTGTGTTATATTTTTAGAATCAACTTCTTTGTGTTTCTCTTCTACAACTGTGATTTTATCTTTGTCATTGTCTGAATTACATAAGATAAATGATTCTAGATCAGAATGCATGGAATAGATAAGGTAATTCTGTGGTATTTCTGAACTACTTACCATGTATTTCATCAAGGTTTCTCTATATAGCTTCCTGTTCTAACCAAACACATAAATGGTAGCATATGACATGTTTAATTGTAGTGATCCCTGTAATTTTTCTTCCCAGGAGCGAGATAATAACATACCGTATTTGGGAGGGATATAAACAATTACTATGTCCATAATGATACTCTTTGCTAGGCACTGGACTAGAGTTACACACAGATCTTTGATTAGGCCAAGGCATTTGACTTGACTAGAATCAAAGGAGAAAAGGTCCTTGTAGGGTCTGGTGATGTCTAAGTTTAATTTTTCCATGAATTCTTTAGGCATTAAGTTATGAGATGCTACTAAATCCAATTAATTATTAAAAGAGTTAATCATTATTGTCAAATTGTAAAAGGTGACTGAGGAAACATCCGTCGTAAGTTTTCATAGACTTTCTTGTAACTTATTGTTACACATTAATGAATATTTTGGTGATATGGTTTTAATCTAGTATATTGAGTTAACTTCAAGACGGTTAGATTCCAAAGGCCGTGGGCCTAGTCCTAGACCAATTACTGTCTTCTCTGTATCATTATTCCTTCTCACTCTCAACTTTTACATGATTTACTGTTCCTTTGTGTGAATTGCATTATTTACTGTTCCTTTACGTGAATTACCTTTTGTTAGATTTACTGTCAGTATTTTCGAGTAATTGTAGTGAATAGTGATTAGGTAAAGTTTCCTTTATAACATTACATTTCATTATTGTTTTCTGCATCAAAGTAAGGATTGCTATTTCAAATAATTTAATTATTTTCCGATAGATTCATTTCAATTCATTTATCATAGTTATCGTTTCCTAAGAAAAAAATTGGATTTCTTTATGATTTCTACATAAGAATACAACGATTTATATTTGTTATTAGTTTGATTGTGATTTAAATATAGAAGTGAGTTTTTCTTCAGTAGAGCTTTTGCTGTTCCCTTTACCTTTCAGTCTTTTCTTTCGATTAGTTTTACTTAGATATAAAGTAATTTTAACGCTATCCTTGCACCAACTGTTTTGACAAACTTGCAATAAAAAGATGAAATCCCAGGTTGACAATTTAATGTATAGAGATTTGGGTTGATTCTTTAAGAACAATTTAGCACCCAACATTTTGGTGCCACTGCCGGGGTGGTTGTCAAAGAGTGTTAGCTGTGTCTCTGAAGGGTTTGGTTTTGAAGATGCAAGATAAGAACCTACACACACACCAAGTAAAAGGCTTGTGCTAGTGCCTACCCTTAGTCGACACATTTAGATTATGTAGGTATGTATGAATAAGAAGAAGCTTAGGAACCAGGTAGTTGTAGATCAAAAACTTACACCCAAGACCACCAAATCCTAAGGTCAGGTTGGCCTTGGAATAATGACCTTCATTGATGAAATAATTTGAAAATATGAATCTCAAGCATTGGTAGGACCCCAAACAATATCTGGGAAGGGCTCTACTATTTCCCCTCATGTGGCAGGATCATTTGTTGCAACTCAGGCTGAGGTTCACAATAATATTGAAGGATTCAAACAAAGCTTTCAAGATACGTACATTAAACACCTCAATCCTTATAATAAATACAAAGTGAATTATTGTAACTTAAAATATGGGGAAGGTGAAATTAGTGGAGTAGATCCACAATCTCCAGAAACAAACCCACAATCTGCTGAACCTGAAACTCTTGCAACTCTTGTTGCAAGGAAAGCACCAAAAATCCCTAATTTAAATGGTGTTGTGAGACCCATTTATGGGTCAAACACTGGCCAAAGTCCTCCTACTCAAATAGTACCTCCTAATTGTGAAATCACTGAAGGATACTGGCATATTTTTGACCAAATGACGAATGCAGCAACACAAACACAAACGTCGACCATAAAATATCCTATAGTCAACCCATTATCCAATGCACTAATGAAAGACATTCCATTACAACACAACCCAAATTTTCATGGAATGACTTCTGAAGACCCTGATGCATTCTTCTTTAAGTTTGATGTCCTTTTCCAAATTTACAATTATACTACCGACCCACAAAAACTGAAACTATTCCCTTTTACCTCGAAGGGAGCAAATCTACGTTGGTTTATGGGACTGGGAGGTGGTACTATAAATTCATGGGATGAAATGAAAAATGATTTACTTACCAAATATCAAGACTATTTCCGATCTAGGGACTTAAGAGAAGAAATTTTTAAAATGACGGCTAAAGATGGTGAGACTTTAGAGGAATACGTTGAAAGATTTCAGTATAATTTATAGAGATCAACTTACACTACTTTACCTCAATAAGTGTTGAAAACCGCTTTAATTAAAGGCATGAAAGATGAGAGGGTAGAAACACTTAACTTAATGGAGCGAGGTGATATTTCCAAAGAAGAGTATGATGATATTATTAAACTATGTATTAGGTGCTCGCGAGGAAGTACACGAACCAGATCTGGGATTCGAGATCCTCTCAGCAGGACCAACAAGACCGCACGAGGAGTAACTCGAGCAAAGATCGATAATATTTTAGAACATTTCAAAAATGACATTTAGAGCACATTAGCTACACAGTTGGATACTTTAAAGGTCAAACAAAAATGGGTTGAGGTAGAGAAATCTTTGGCTATTTTCTGTCCTCGTTGTCGGAAGAAGAATAGCCAGAGAGAATGCCCATTGGCTAAGGTCAAGACATGCACCATTTGCACTAAAAACCATTCGATAGAGTAGTGTCCCTCACTCCCAGGATTAAAAGCTATATTCAAAGAAGCCGAGGAAGATCCAAATCCAGTATATCTTATGACACAATGACGACAGTGGTAGCCTCACCCTTCAGGTATGATGCATGACCTTCTTCGTTTTATTCTAGATAATATGCTCAACAAAAGATTCCTAGAAGTCAACAATATTTTAATCCCATTGGGAAACCTCAACCATACTCTGCACCAGTCTGGGAAAACCAACCATTCACTGGACCTGTATGGCCAAATCAACAATATTCTACCCATTCGTGGAAAAATTCAGCAAACAATCCATACCCTTCACAGTGTGAAAATTCATTTGCACAAGGATCAATGTGGCCTCAAAATTAGCAGCGTCCTGCAGGACCAGTCAAACCATCTGTTGTAACAATACCCCAGTCACAAAAATCATTTCAAGCTCCATTGCAATTGCCCCAAAATTCTCAACCTCTGCTGCATCCTCAATTACCCGCTCAACTGAATCCCAATACGAACAGAAGGCCTGTCTAATGTTTGGAGATCATTGAAAGTTTGGATCGTGAATCCAATTATCTGAGTGTAATGAATTGTGGTTGATATCTGGATGGGTTATCTTTCCTCAAAGTAGTGAATCCAATCAAGAACACAAAAATAATGAAAACTCCAGCAGAACGTATTTCTTCGACTATAGTCATTTCTGAAACTGAGGCATATGATGTGTTGACCAAACAACAAGAACTTGTCAAAACTACAGTTTTTTCTCCCCTATTCCCCGAAATACTCATAGTGATGAAACTAACATTCCATTCTAATTTTGATCTTGTGGGGGAATTAAAAAATTTATGCATAAAAATCCCTCTCCTCTAGGTTATACGAGACATTCCGATTTATGCTAAAAAAATTAAAGACATGTAGTAAAAATACCAGGAGGAAACCCAAAGACCCTCCTATAGTCCATGTCTTAGGGACACTTTTAGAGCTTATCTTAGGGAAACATATACTTGTTAAGTACGATGACCCTGGGAATCCGGTAGTCAATGTTCAAATTCAGGGTCGCAATTTCCCAAATACAATGGTGGGCTTAGGAGCTGCTTTAAACATATTAACTGTGGAAACTTGTGGTATCCTAGGAATCACAACCTTGAATTCGAATTCCACTTTATTAGAACTAGATGACAGATCGATAATCAAGCCAAAGGGCACTCTGGAAGATGTTATCGTTTCTGTGGATTCTTGGGAATATCCAGTAGATTTTTTGGTTATCAATCCTAGGAATAGTCTAGGTGGGAATCCTCTAATATAAGGGAGGCCATGGTTAGCAACAACAGACACATACATAGGATGTCAGACAAGAAATATGACGATTATAAAAGGTAACGCTGTCAAAAATCTTATCTTATACCCTCCTGCTAAACTCAACCTACATTAGGGTAATTTTGTGGTCTAAAATGGGCCTCCTAAGGGTAATATAAAATAATAATGGAAATAATAAAATAAGATTAGAATACATAATCAAATTTTAGAGGGAAAAAATAAAAAACTACTTTTTCAACTCGTATTTTCAACTTATATCCCTATGGGTTTACTCAAATTTCGAGAGGGAACACTCGTTGGATGCAAAATTTGATTCCTCATCCAAAGAGCACCCATGTTGAATAATTTATATGTCACTTCTATACGCAAAATGAGAAATAAAGGAAAAACGTGATTGAAATCACGTGGTTTCACGTATTTCTCATTTTTCATGTAGCAGGGTCCATCGAAAGTATGCAACATGGGTAATCCTTGGATGATGAATTAAATTTTGCATCCAACGGGTACTCCCACTGAAAATTTGAGTAAAACCTTAGGGAGATAAGTTGAAAAAGTAGTTTTATTATTTCATTATTTTTTAATCTTTTTACCTTTTTACCCCAAAAATGGTGAATCATCCCCCATGGTTGACATCATCATCTTAAATTATATTGGTTCTTATGAAGTTTATTTTGATTGTACATTTTTCTTAGGAGACCCATTTTATACCTCAAAATTTCTCTAATGCCTATTTAAAATTATTAATTATTCCCGCACAAATATCAGGAGGAAAACCTGCATTCTCCTCTTAGCGTGGATGAAGCTCTTGCATTTAAAAGTCAGTTCGAGGATGAAATAATTAGTGGCTTTATTAACAAACCTTTTACTGTTGGGAATCCAACATATCAAATGCTAAAATCCATACTTGATAATGAGGCCCAAGAGGATCCACTAGAGTTTTTGAGTGATAACCATATAGCTATGAATGCTGTCCATAACAACATTCCTATTGAAATCGTACCAGGTAAAACCCTGAATATTAATTCCAATCTGGATGATCAAAAACATGCAAATCTAACTCAGATTATATGGGAATATAAATAGGATTTTTCTTGGGAATACTCTGACATGAAGGGCATCGATCCACAATTATGCACTCACCACATTTATATAGAAAAATATGCCCGTCCTATTTGACAACAACAGAGAAGATTAAAATCACAACTTAGGGATGTAGTAAAACAAAAACTGCAAAAGCTCCTGGATGTCAACTTTATATATCCTATTTTAGGAAACTAGTGGGTTTCACCATCAGTTGTCGTCCTTATAAAAAACGGTAAATGGAGAATTTGTATGGATTATAGGAACTGAATAAGGCTACACAACAAAATAATTTCCCCCTTCCGTTTATAGACTAGGTCCTCGACACTCTTGCTGGGAAGAAAATTTTCTCCTTTCTGGATGGTTTTAGTGGTTATCATCAAATTCAAATTGCTCCCAAAGACTAGGATAAGACTACATATACCTGCCCTTGGGGAAAATTTTCATATAGAGTCTTACCATTCGGCCTACACAATGCACTGACCACTTTCTAGAGGGAAATTTTGAGTATCTTCTTTGATTTAATTAGTGAAGGACTTGAACTGTACATGGATGGGTTTATTCCATATGTTTACGAGTTTGATCAGACCTTACAGAATCTAGAAAATGTTCTTGAACGATGCATTGGTACCAGATTATGCATCAACCATGAAAACTGTCAGATTATGATGATCGAAGGTTTAGTTTTGTGGCACTATATTTCTGCTGCAGGTATTCAAGTGGATCTAACAAAGATTGAGGTAATTATTATGTTGCCTACTCCTCATACGCCAATTGAGGTACGAATTTTCCTTGTCAATGCTGGTTATTATCGCATATTTATAGAACATTTTAAAACAATAGCAACACCACTATATGTTTTGATAGGAAATGTTGAATTCAAGTGGATTGATAGATGTGATGTTGCTTTTGCAGAACTTAAAAAATTCGTTTTAACAACCTCCGTGTTAAGAGGACCAAACTAGAAACTTCCTTTCCATATTTCACCAGATGCATCTGACATAAAGATAGGAGTTGTCCTTGGAAAAGAGGAAGACAAAAATCCCTATGCCATTTATTAAATCAATAGAAGCCTTACACCTGTTAGCCACCTATAAAATTTGTTATATCAAAAGGTGGCTAAATCATTTTTGGAGCCTTCAAGAAACAGGTTTAATAGCTAAAAATGTTATCTCTTGAAGACTCATGAAGACATCATGCCCTTTGTTTAACCTTCACTGCTGTTTCCCTTTCAAACTCAGAAATTATGTTGTTTTCCATGAAGAAAATACTGCTGCAAAACTCCATTTTTCCCTTCCCTCCACTCAAAACTAACCTTCATTTTATTCCTTTTTCCCCATCAAATTCCTCTAATTTTCATTTATTCCCCTTTCCCCTTCATGAAAATCCTTTTACAAAGTTTAAAACTCATTTTTTAAACTTTGCCGAAACCCCCAAATCCATCAAAAACTTTGAAAAATTTCATAAAAAATAAGTGTTTTGACTATAGGCTTAAGCCCCTTTGGGCTAAGTCCTAACCACTTCCCCACCATATTCCTTGGAGCTGGAACCAAGCGCTAAACCCTTTCGGCGCTTATCGCATCGGAGAAAACAGAGCGCACAAGTCTATTTCCTATGGTGAAACCTCCGATGTGATTAGCCCATTGTTTATAAACCCCCGATATTATTGCTGATTCATATAACCGCAAGCCCGCAATCGGGTCCTAAAATTTGTTAATAAACCCATCCCGATCGAATTTTTCTTTTGAAAATACATAAAAACCCCTTTTTCTATGGTTTAAACTAAGCGCATCGGTGCGATGTTTTTAATGAAAAAAGACCGTTGATTTTGTTTCCCCGATCAACGATCCTTATAATCTCACATCAGAGATTTGTTAAATGGGTAGATTGAAATAGCCGCACCAAAGTTCCGATGCGATTTGCCCTTATACATATAAGCCTTGGGCCTATTTCTTTTCATATAAACCAACGGCCTCACAGACGGGTGCCAAGCCATTTCATATATATAACCCGCCCGACACCATAAAAACCTTTGTTTTTTATTATTAAATTTTTGGTTTAATATATTATAGTGGTCCTGCTCGTTCATTGGTCGGAGCCCTTCTCCACCGTTGATCATTAGGCCAATCCGATGGCCAGTGCTGTATCACATTAGAAATTTTTTATTGGGCGCGTTAATACTTCCCCACCCCCGATTGGTCACTCCTCGATGAATTCTCTACCGTCAATCTGGGCTGTCCACGTGTCCAGATCAGACGGTCCAGAATGCGTCTCTCGACTTTGGTTAAAAATCATGCGTCCCGCTTCATAATGTTTTTCGGCCAATCTCAACCGTTGATCTATGCAGATCAACAACCCTCATTAACCCTTTCTTCGCCTTTGTATTATTTCATTTAACCCAGATTCGATCTCAGAAGTTTATTTTTTCCATCTAACAGCTCATATTAACCCTAACTGGCCTGACTCCTCTGGGTCCTGCCTTTCTCAAGATTTGATCTCCGCCATTCATCTTTTGATCCAACGGTCCAGGTTAATACCACTTTCCCCCTGCCCCACTTGTTATTGCCTACGCACCTATCAGTCATCGCACTCATTCCACAACCGTCAGATCTAAGACCCCAGATCTGACGGTGGACGCGCATTTTCGCGTAACTTTGAGCACGCCCGTTAATCTTCAGAAATCACGTGATATGGGCGGTATTCAAAATCCAAGTGTCAGCCTCTGACGCATATCACGTCCAAAAATATAAAACCGCTTTTCTGCCCTTCTGCTGCGCGAAACCCATGGTTTTCCCCTCCGAAACCACTTTCCCCTTTTTCATTGTGTTTTATCGCGTTGTGTTTCTTATCGTTGATCTCTGCAGATCAACGGTTCAGATCTAATCTGGACATACACTATCGCCCTCCGCCTTCACCAAAGGGCTTTCAACAAGCAATATCTACCGTTGATCTCGGGTTCCAACCTGATCCAACGGCCCAAAATCATATGGAAACCCCAATTTCCATTTTCAATACATTTCCTCCGCCAAAGGGATTTTCCCCTTTTCCTTTGTATTTTGCATATTTTCCGCCATAATATAGTATATGTGACCCCTTCACATTAGTATTGCCCCGATTTGTCTCGACCGTTGATCAAATCAGATCTATGGCTCAGACTTAATCTTCTGTTCCATTCTTCCAACCACCTTCTATCTGACCCCCGCAAGCGCATCTCCACCGTTGGATGCTTTCATCCAATGACTGCGACCTAACACGCAACCTCTAAAGCAGTTAAACCTTAAATATGAAGGATTTTATAACATGTTTGGGTATTTTGTAGGTTTAAATGGTATTTCCATTTTATTAAAGGAAAAACCAAAGGCCGGGGATGATGATCCCCCCACGCCTTTGTGCATAAAGAAGAATCATTCCGAAGGGTTCAAAGTCACATTTCGTCAGTGCATCGTGAGCACTAATGCCATATGAACCCTCTGCGACACCTGCACATCAACAAGACATAGTAAGATTAAATAAAATCAAAGAGTATCAGTGTTGAAGACCTAACCACAGCAGAACAGAATATTAAAAATTAATTCCACAGTTTAATGGATTACGGATAAGATCGAAAATCAAAAGCCTAATCCACTAAATTAACCATGTTTAAAGAAAATCAAGAATATTTATCAGACAGAGGATGCCTCCACTGCCACATCAGAGGAAAATTGATTCCTCTTAGCTACCAAATTGCCACCTGTAGCCTCAAAGCATTCAACATAGGCCGAGTAATGACCAGAACAGAGGATATTTTCCTCACGACAGCCGAACAGTTAATTCAGCCGAAGAACTTATTGCAAAATATCTGCTGAGTTACTACAGAGATGACACAGAGCCACAAAGTCAACAAAATCATCCCACCGAGCTTAAATACTTAATGTAAACCAATTAATATAGGAAAATATCTGTAAACTTCTCCATTGAGCCCCTCAAAGGATGAGAAGTACTAAATCTGTATTAATTAAACCGTTAGATGTTTTCTCTTTCAACCTCCTCATCCTTCTATAAAATCTTATTGAGGAGTTCATTGTAAATGTTGGTTGCAGAACTTTGAAATATATTTGTGCTCGAAACTTCTACTTGTAAATAATTTTCAAAGACTCTCGGAGCTCTGTTTGTGATTAAATAAGTTAGGCTGAGAAGTGAAGATGATTTCTGAACTGAAACTTTGGACTAGAAGCTGTAACTAGTTTGACTTCAATATACAAGCTGTTTCTTGGGATCCTGGTCTATATCACTGGTGAAGTGCCCCTTTCTTTGTTATTTTTTTTCTTTCATGTATGCCATATTGTCCACTATTCTCTGATAAAGAACATCAAGCATAGAGTTAGGACTTATTTTTTACAGTACCCTTCTCTGATTGATAAGCTTTATCTCAATGTTTTCCTCCAATTTTTTTATTTAAGAATGATTAAATACAGTTTAAGAAATTAGGAATGCTGGCGTTCCCTCATCCTACTGTTTTCTTTAAACATTGTTCTTAAATGTTATTTTCATTATTTTCTTATTAAAGTTAGACTAGAAAAGTGATGGTGAGCCCTGTTTTCTAGCTTCTATTCTCCAAAGGCAATTCTGAAAGTTTCCCTAAGTGTTTGCTGAAAGCAGACTAGGTTTAAAAGTACCTTATTTGATCTTAAGTTTCATTTTGTTTCTTTTATGTGTTTTTCATCCTTTCTGAAGGTAATTATGCATATTACTAGATTGTTTGTCTCTTGAGTTATCTTTAATATGAGCTTGTCCAAAGAGATCTATGGTGAGCCCTACCCTTTGGTTGGTTTTAAACAGTTGCTCAAAAGTATTTTTCTTGTTTGGACTGACAATAAATCCTTGTTGAAATTATTATCAGTTTCCACCCCTCCAACACTTTTATTGTTTCCATTTCATCATTTTATCTCAAAGATCTTGTGATATAGATGACTTTCCCCTTGGATCACTCTTGAATTGTTGCATAATTAAAATCCCTATTATGAATCCATAGCCCATTGGACTAAAAACCAGCGTTATATCTATCTTTTTAGCCAAATATTGTTCTGATTGCTTGCAAATTCATACCTTTGAAACCATTTCCATTTAGAAATTTCCACCCAAATAATAGTCATGCTCAACCATCGAAAACAAAACAAAATCCTTGGCCTTCATAACTAGCCTAATATCATTACCCAAAAGCTTTTAAAGATAAATCAATATTTTCACTTTATTGGAGAGATCCCTCTCCGGATTCATGAGGGCTAGATCCTAGAATCCCAAATTGGTTGAAATAGTGTTCTCCCTGTAGTTTGACTTTGCCAATCTTGTGAATTACAGGGAGCTAACATCTTCTGGTGACCATACTGTGTTGAGATTGCAACAAGATGATGAGCTTAGTGGAAAGAAGTCGCCTTCACTAAGTGGGCCCGCAGGCTATTTTTGGCGCAAAGTCTATTTTTAGACTATGTCTATTTTTAGACATATGGATCATGTTCTATGAGTTGCAGGATGCTATTTGTGGATGGTTGGTCAAGTCGGGAAAATAGATGGACTTCTATTTTTAGACATACTGGGTGGAATCTATTTTTAGATTGCCAGTCTAAAAATAGATATGTCGAATATTATTAGCTCTTAATAATATTTGGACTCTAAACATTATCTTATCCTCTTGGAGCACTTCAGTTTGATGCCTGGATGTGGCACATGCAGCTGACAGAAGGAATTACGCTATTCCTAGGTTTTAGTGGAGCTATTGCATGGTTGACTTCAGTTAGAACTCATGTGACAGAGTTTGGTGGAGTTGATGAGACAGTTAATGGAGTTGTGTTCAGTTTAACTTAGTTGAGCTAGTTGTATCTAGCCTAACTGATTGATACAATTAGTGAGAGTGGTGTGAATTAATTATTAATTAATTCACTAATTATTAACTCATAAATCAACTAAAGAATACATCGGTTAACTGCAGTGCATGGACAGTTTCAGTGGAGACCAGTGGAGAGGTTAGGTGAAAGAGCAGTGTGACTATCAGTTGTGACTATACTGGTGCATGAGATTTGCACAGTTTGCACCACACATTGATGGAGATGCCAATGAGGATTGCGCAGTACATACTAGTGGGATTCGAACCTGGATCTTGGTATTATCCATATTGGATTGCGCAGTAGAGGCAGGCTAACAGGTGGAGCAGATTGGAGCATGTGTTTTGTATGATCTGAGCTTGTGTAGTGTGTAACAATTGGAGATTGTACTGAGAGCTTGTGAGGAGTTTGTACAATGATTGTTACATGATCTCTATCATTATAATATACGGATAGTTGGGGGTTTTCAGCTTTAAGATTTCCCATAAATACTGTGTTTATATGTGTGATTGTTTATGGTTTTAATGTGCGCATGCGATTGTTTAATTTCTGCAAATTGATGATCAATAGTAGAAGAGGTTATGTGCCATGGTTCATTAGTGTGTCAGGGATAATATTCGGTGAATAATTTAACGATTATTCAAATTTATACATGGTATCGAGTGATATTGATCATTGGAGCAATTATGAAACATTGAAATGATTTGAGTTTTGTGCTGGTGGAATTCGAATTTGCAGTAGTGTTTTCTTGGTGTCGAAGTTGAGATGTCTTTCAATGGATTGAGATTGAGTATGCCCTTGAGGGCAGCTCAAATTATATTGCATGGAAGGACAGGATGGAGGCGGTCCTGGAGGATAATGGGTTGAAGGAGTTCATAGATGCAGAAATTCCAAAACCTGCTTCTAGCGATGTTGCCGCACTTGACGCATGGCAAAAGAAGACAGCAAAATGTCGAAGGATTCTGTTGGAAGGTGTGAAGGATCACATAGTTTCCAGCCTTCATGGTAAAGCTTCTCCATTCTTGATGTGGAAAGCTTTGATAGATTTATTTCAAAGCAAGAGCGACCAGAGGAAGTTGGCGTTCAAGGATAAACTCAGGAACATAAAAATGGAGAAAGGCGACAGTATGCCCAAGTATCTCACGAAGTTCATCCAATGCAGGGATGAGCTGGGAAGTGTGGGGGTTATTGTTGATGACGAGGAATTAGTGAGCTTGGCTCTCCTTGGGCTTCTGAAGAGTTGGCATTCCTATTAGGACTCTGTCAATGGTTGGGATAAATTTCCAGGATGGGAGCGACTTTGGTCGGATCTTGTCCAAGAGGAGATAAGGCGAATTACCAGGGATGGATCTTCATCAGAACTGCGATGTGAAGGAGACACACTTGGCTACCAAAGCATAGAAGGGAAGGAAACAGAGGCTTAAGGCTTCTCATTTCGGTGCGAAGGGCAAGCGAGGACATGTCAAGGTGAAATTATAACAACATACTAACCTGTACAGTCGACATTATGTCTGGGTAATATTCGTAGGAAGAAAAATAAGCGAGGGGTACAACGAATGCTGCATTGGAGAGGCCTTAATATCACGGTTGTCGTCCTGCATTGATGCTGCTTGGTTTCCAGTGTGATGGGATCGGTGTGGTTCTTGGACAGCGGTGCGTCATTTCATATGACGGGAGATCGGGAGTTGTTCTCAGATCTGGAGGACAAAGATTTGGGTGTGCACATCGAGATGGGCGATGATGGTAGATACGGTGCGACTGGTATCGGTACCATATCCTTTCAGAGGGAGTCTGGTAAACCCTTTGTATTGAGGGATGTCATGCATGTACCTGGATTGAAGAAGAACTTGATCTCTGTGGCGATGTTGGAGGATAAGGGGTATGATGTTATCTTTAAGCGAGGAAAGGCTCTGCCTTGATAAAACTGAGCTGAGCCGGAGGATGAGGTTCAAGTTAGAGCCATATCGATTACTGCAGTGAATTCTTTGTGTAACGTAGAATAAAGGCGAAGAATTAATAGGCCAGGGCGTGGCGAGAGTTAGCCCTTTGGAGGGGTGGGCCACCTTCACCACTTGGAGCTTTGAGAGATCTGCAGTGATTTCCTCTTGGGCTTCCCTAAGACTCTGCACGGTCCGGATCGGTCTGAGGGATGTCTGCCCTTAGGAAAATTTGTGAAAGCCACCTTTCACGAGAAGGATAGTCGCGCCACGACGATCCTTGAGAGAATTCACACAGACATGTGTGGACCTTTCTTAGTAGCTTCGACAACAAAGCACATGTACTATGTGATATTTGTTGATGATTTTTCTCGGAAGTGCTGGATCTTCTTCATGCAGAAGAAGAGCGAGACATACTCAAAATTCTATGAGTTCAAGGCACTGGTTGAGAAAGAATCGGGGAAGCAGGTGAAGGCTCTTAGGAGCGACAATGGTGGTGAATTCATCTCTGGCGAATTCAAGGAATTTGCGGTGCAAAGATTCAAAAGAGAGCTCATAGCCTCATAACCCGCCAAAACGGGGTTTACGGCGGAAGAAACATAACGATCTTGGGCCTGCACGGGCGATGTTGCATGATCCCGGGGCCGCCTACCCATTCACTTGTAGGCGGAGGCATGCAATACTGCAGTATATGTGCAGAACCGTTGTCCTCACAGGATACTTGGCATGAGTACACCCGAGGAGGCGTTTTCTGGTAAGAAGCCTGATATTTCCCATTTGAGGATTTTGGTTCACCTGTTTACATTCATGTGACGAAGGATGCCAGGAAGAAGCTGGAGCCGACCGCAGAGGTTGGGATATTTGTGGGGTACACTGATACGCCCCACAACTATCGTGTACCATTTCCGGTCGGTCGCGGGCGGTGTGCGGCACGGGATATCCACTTTCATGAGGAGAGCCGCAGTTTCGCTTGAGAGGAGCACGCATGTAGGAGGCTATTGTAGTTCTGGGATGAGTCTCGGGATGTGATTAATACAAGATGAGGTTGATGGAGTGGAAGACCCTCGGGCGGCGCCAACCATCGAGAGGGTGGAAGCGCACCTCTGGTAGTGGCTTGGCTCAAGATCAGAAGGTTGTGGGCACTACATCCAGTCAGAACGGAGACGGTCACACACCGTGTCTGATGGATACATGGCTCTTGTGAGCAAGTATGCATTAGCTGAGTCATCCTCTTTGGCTTGTGGAGGATCCTGCATGGGTAGATGCCATGGTGGAAGAGTATGATTCGATTGTCAGAAACAGTGCATGGGAGATTGTCCCAAGGCCGGAAGGGAAATCAGTGGTGGGTTTGAGATGGATCTACAAAGTGAAGCAAGCAGCTAACGGGAGTGTGGAGAAGTACAAGGCAAGATTTGTTGCCCGAGGCTTCTCACAGATTGAGGGGATCGATTATGAGGAAACCTTTGCACCTGTCGCAAGGTATTCTTCCATACGGACGATTCTTTCTCTCTCAGCGTAGATGGGGTGGCACATTCATCAGATGGATGTGAAGACTGTGTTCCTCAATGGAGTCATTGAGGAGGAGGTGTACATAGAGCAGCCCGAAGGTTTCGAGATCTTCAGCAGCGAGTCGCATGTGTGCAGGCTCAAGAGAGCGATGTATGGGTTGAAACAAGCACCTCGTGCTTGGTACACACGGATAGACAGTTATTTCATCGGACTTGGATTCTCCAAGAGTGAGGCGGATCCTAACCTATACCAGATTGTGGTGGAGGGTAAGTTGCTGATCATTGTACTTTATATAGATGATTTGATTTTGACAGGTGATGAGCTGTTGATACTCTCATGCAAGGAGGATCTTGCAAAAGAGTTTGAGATGAAGGACTTGGGCCTCCTTCATTATTTCTTGGGATTGGGAATTTGGCAGCGTAGTGGTGGACTGTTTGTTTCTCGGGGTAAGTATGCTCGGGAGATACTGGAGAAGTTCAACATGCATGGGCGCAAGCTGTTGACCTCCTCTTCCTAGTAGTTTGGAGAAGGATGCTACTTCGAGTAGTGGATATCACGTTTATGTAGTGGGTAAGTGCAAACATGTATACGGGTCAATACACGGCCGTGCTATGTTATGCGGTTAACAGCTTCCAGCTATGGTTACGCCTACCAAGCTCTTTTTAGGCTGAATTGAAGCATGTATTGCGTTATCTCGAGAGGCACATCGGGATATGGATTGTAGATACGGACGATCGGATGGGGAGTGGCCCCGTGCGGCTTCACGGATGCGGGTGGGCGGGGAGCCCAACGGGTGAGAAAAGAGCACATCTGGAGGGATTTTCAGTATCGGGTCGACAACAGTTTCTTGGTACAGCAGGAAGCAGAGATCCGTGGCACTCAGTTCAGCAGAGGTCGAGTATATGGCAGCGAGTTTGGCTGCATGCGAGGCTATATGGATGAGGAAGATCCTAGTCGGGTTGTTCGGTTCACACTTAGAGCCTACTGTGATTTATTGTGATAATCAGAGTTGCATCAAACTCTCGGTTAATCAATTATTTCATGATAGATCTAAACACATTGTGCTCCGTATCATGTCTCGAGTTAATGTCGACGAGAGAATCGTGTTGCACTTTCATACATTCCTACGGAGGATCAAAGTGCGATATCTTGGCAGAAAGTAGTGACCAGGGGAGAAACAAGGGATACCAGGGAGGCGGGGATAAGGGTTGTAGATAATCCTTATCTTGTTGAGAGGGAGTGTTGAGATTGCAACAAGATGAGGAGCTTAGTGGAAAGAAGTCGCCTTCACTAAGTAGGCCCGCAGGCTATTTTTGGCGCAAAGTCTATTTTTAGACATATGGATCATGTTCTATGAGTTGCAGGATGCTATTTGTGGATGGTTGGTCAAGTTGGGAAAAATAGATGGACTTCTATTTTTAGACATACTGGGCGGAATCTATTTTTAGATTGCCAGTCTAAAAATAGATATGTCGAATATTATTAGCTCCTAATAATATTTGGACTCTAAACATTATCTTATCCTCTTGGAGCACTTCAGTTTGATGCCTGGATGTGGTACATACAGCTGACAGAAGGAATTACGCTATTCCTAGGGTTTAGTGGAGCTATTGCATGGTTGACTTCAGTTAGAACTCATGTGACAGAGTTTGGTGGAGTTGATGAGACAGTTAATGGAGTTGTGTTCAGTTTAACTTAGTTGAGCTAGTTGTATCTAGTCTAACCGATTGATACAATTAGTGAGAGTGGTGTGAATTAATTATTAATTAATTCACTAATTATTAACTCATAAATCAACTAAAGAATACATCAGCTAACTGCAGTGCATGAACAGCTCAATGGAGACCAATGAGGAGATGCCAATGAGGATTGCGGAGTACATACTAGTGGGATTCGAACCTGGATCTGAGTATTATCCATATTGGATTGCGTAGTAGAGGCAGGCTAACAGGTGGAGCAGATTGGAGCATGTGTTTTGTATTATCTGAGCTTGTGTAGTGTGTAACAATTGGAGATTGTACTGAGAGCTTGTGAGGAGTTTGTACAATTATTGTTACATGATCTCTATCATTATAATATACAAATAGTTGGGGGTTTTCTGCTTTAAGCTTTCCCATAAATACTGTGTTTATATGTGTGATTGTTTATGGTTTTAATGTGCGCATGCGATTGTTTATATTTCCGCAATTTGATGATCAATAGTAGAAGAGGTTATGTATTATGTATGAAGCTCAAATAGTGTGTGATCAGGATAATCTCGATGAATAATTTAATAGGTATTCAAATTTCTACATACTGGGGATGTTCTGAGTAAAACTTCATCCTATATGCTTTTACAACCTCAGAGTACCTCTTGATTTAAATGATCTTTGTTCTGTTTTCCAGTTGAGCCACCAGCAGATAACATCTTTTGGCGACTCCGCTATGGAAGAGTAAAATTTCATCTTAGGTTCCCTTAAGATTTCATACAAACCCCTTGAGTACAAGAAACCCTTTCAAGCACTACCAAGTAAACAAGAATCATGGTAAAACTGGTTTGAATCAGTGACAAACTAGGCAGACCCTAGGATTCTCATAAGAAATTATCTAACCTTGAAAGATCAGCTAGCTTAGCCATAAGAGCAGACTGCCTTTGTCTCATAACCGTAGCTAAGTTTTGAAACAGATTTAGGAAACTCTTAAGAACCAATAGGACTGAAAAATAACTCAGAAAAACCCAAAAATATTTCAGATTGGTATTCAATAAACATGGTGGTGGACCATAAAACCTTTTACCTCCAAAAGAGCTAAAAATTTCCACTTGGAGATTCCACAATCCTAAACAGACCTTAAGGCTCCACTAGGAAGAACCATTATCATTATAACATCATTCAAAATCAGTTAGAGGTTTTTAGGATTAGAATTTTCTTATTAAAAGATTAGTTAACCTCTTAAATATTTTCATATCTGGTTAAAATTTTCTTGTTTAGTTGGGTCTGAAAAACACAGCATAGTGGCTCCTAGAAAGATTCATACTAGAGCCTACCCTGACCCAAACCCACCTGAGATAGTTGATAACCCAAAAAGTATCCTTAGGAAGTCTCCTAAAATAAAATTTTCAACTGTTTTCAGATCACCCTTGAGAGCTAATTCAGTTCCTGAAAACATTGCAGCTCTACAAAAATCACAAGAAGATCTAAGAAATCCACTTAGAACTAGGTCTCTTGATGATTTAGATCAGCTAAATTCCGAGTCTTCAATTTCATCTCCTAAAACAAGTGAACATCCTGGTAGCAGAGAAACAACACCACCTGATTTACATTTCCTTCACAATTTAGGTGTCTCTCATTCCATATCAGCTCAACAGTGTTTTCCTGGTCCATCCACATCTATTCACCAAACATCCACTGTCCAAACCACTTCACTTTAGCCCACTTTCCCTCTTGTTAATCCACCTCTTGTAAATCCACCCCCACCACATATCATGGTAGCATGGTATGCTCCCTTAGTCCTTCCTGTACCTTTGGTCAATCTTCCACAGGACTACTAGTCCAAAATACATTGTATGATGCCAGTAAGCTACAACTGCATCACAACATGTGGATAAAATGAATGAATACTTTGACAGAAATGAAATTGATGATGATTCTGTCAAACTTATATTATTTTCTTAGAGTTTGGGGGGAGAAGCAAGAAAATGGTTTAAAGGCTTAACCCCCCACAGTATAAATGATCTCCAAGCCTTCCATCAGACATTCCTAAAAAAATGGGAAGTGAGAAAAAACCCTCTTCAAATACTTTTTGATTACAAAAAACTCCACAGAAACACTGGGGAAAGTGTACAAGCTTATTGCACTAGATTTAATAGTGTGTACAATGCCCTTCCCCCAGATTTAAAACCTCCAAAAGGCTTAGTGTTAAATAAGTTTCCTAAAGGGTTGGACCCTGAAATGGCCTATCAGCTGAGAGAAAGAGATCCTTCAACCCTTGAAGATATGAAAAAAGGGGCTCTTGTTGTGGAAGTTAACTTAATGGAGAAAAGAGAAAGAATGAAGAATTAGAAGAGAGTGTCCTTTAGAGAGGAAACTACACCTTCTACTTCCAGCTCAAAGATGGAAAGAATGATGGAGGAGATGATGAAGAAAATGAGAATTCTTGAGAGAGCTCAAGCAAGTCAAAACCAAAAAGCTCCTTAAAACAGAAATCAGAACCAAAATCAAAATTTTAGGAGAAACCAGCCTCAAAATAGAGCAAGGGAAGATGATCAGCAGATCACTCCTCCCTTTCATCAAAATTATGTAAGTGAGGTTGAGGACACAAATGAGAAAATAGAGGAAGATGATATCAATACGCTGGGAGTAGATAATGATGACTTTGAGGTTCATTATGATAGAAAACAAGGTCTATACACACCTTATGATGACAAAAGAGATAATGATGAAAGTTATTATCAAGACATGGAGAATATCATCATAGAATCTCAAGGGGAATATGAACTTAGAAGTAAAACCAATAAAAAAACTCCCAACAACAAAACCTCTGACAAGTATTTACAAAACAACATTGTAAATAAACCCAAAATTGTAAGACAAAAGGACAAGACAGTGGCTGTAAATTCTGATAAGAACAAAGAGAAAGGCACTCAAAACAATGCAAAACAGAGTGCAGACCTTAGCAGTACTAGTACCTCAGCTAGTACTCCTGTGAAAATAATTTTGTCAAATGTAAATAGAACAAATCAACAAACAGATTTTGCTGACAGAATGGCAGTTAATAAGGTTGAGACAAGCACTTCAAAGAATCAAATTCATTTCAGCCTGGAGCAGGAAATTTCCAAAATTAAAATCTCTGTTCCTCTCTCTGAACTAGCTGCCCAAAATGTATATAGGACCCAAATTTTGAAGGCCTTAAATATAGAGGATAATAATGACACAGTCAATCTTAACGATGACCAACTAGAGCTCATTTTTGGTCCTAAGATTAAAGGTAGGTATCAAGAGGGACCTATTCCTCCCTTTTATGTCAGTTTAAACATTCATGAAAAACATTTGCGCAACATTATGCATGATTCAGGAGCCTCTCACAATCTAATGCCAAAAGATGTAATGGAGAGCATGGGTCTAGAAATCACCAGACCTTATAAAGACCTTTACTCCTTTGACTCAAGCAGAGTAAAATGTTTAGGGTTAATCAAATACCTCTACGTTAACTTAGCCCAGATTCCAGCCAAATGTTTGGTTATGGATATTGTTGTGGCTGATGTACGCCCAAAGTATGGAATGTTGTTATCTAGGTCTTGGGGGCCAAGTTACAAAGGAATATGCAGATAAACATGACATATGCGACCATCCCTGTGTTTAATCAGACAAGAAGACTTTATAGGGAATCCCATATGCAGTACATGGTGACTAGTCAAGACAGATCACAAAACTCTCCTCTGTATTCTGTAAATATAGGCCTCGATTCATTTATCCTGTATAACGATGAAACATTCAGTGAACAAGTCACTTTAACTGAATTAATGGCCGATAGAGAGGAGGAGGAAGACACCACAGAAATGTCAAAACAATTTGCTGAACCCATAAACTACAACAAACAACACACAGGTCTTGAACTACAAATCATGAGTCCATCGCTTTTTAACCTCGAGAGTCAAGAAATCATTCCTCAACGTAGTGAAAAACCTGAGGAATTAAAACAGATTCAACAGAGTGCTGATTTTCAAGAACAAACCGAAAGCACACTTGTTGAAGAGGACAGTAATCAAACAGAAGAACCCGAAGCTAATCCTCTGTGGAGTATGTACTTTGACGGGTCCTGCACTAGAAGTAACGCTGGTGCAGGTGTCTGGATACGAAACACTGAAAACAACCACACAGAAAGCCTTTCCTGTAGATTAAACTTTCAGTGTTCGAATAACATAGCGGAGTATGAATCCCTTCTTTTAGGCTTGCATCTGTTGAAGAAACTAGGAGCCAAGAGAATTAAAGTTTATGGGGATTCAGAACTAATCATTAGGCAGGTCAACGGGGAATAAAACGCTAACCACCTGAGACTCAGAGCCTATCGAAATGATGTCATGGATTTACTTAAAACTTTTGAGGAGTCCCAATTAATATTTGTCCCAAGAAGAAAGAATAACGTGGCCCACAGTTTGGCCTTTGCTGCTAGAACATTCCTAACGCCATATGAAACCAAAGAATGTACAACTCAGATTAAATTTAGACCATCAGTCCCTGATAATGATAAATATTGGCAAGTGTTTGACGGAGACAAACAAATAGAAGACTTTATGTAGTTCATAAATGAATTTGAACTTCACAGTTCGGATTCAGATTATGAAACAGACTGCCCCAGTGAAGAAAATTTTCTTTGTGAAGAGGAACTGTATCCTAATCTTGCTGATCTAAATCTATTGTCAAGAAAACTTGAAAGCAAAACAGAAATGGTTGCAGGGATAGAAACAGAGGACTTAGAAACTCTGCAGTCTAATGATGGCAAAGTTTGTCAAACTTGCTCTCCCTTTAGAATGTTTCCTGATTTCAACGATGTGTCACAGCCAAAAATCGAGCTCAAGAGACTGAAACTCTAGAAAAGTGTATGAAGTAGGTAGGAATAAACCATTGATGATCAAAAACCGTCTTTAAGACTTTGCACAACCTACATTAAACCCAAATATGGTTGTAGTGTTGCTAAAGAATTTTCCCATGTTTTTGTGTGAGTTACAAAAGACATCCTAAATCCCATGACACCGAAATAATACAAGAAAAGATCCTCTCAAGGAAAACCAAAAAGCCATTCCAAATGGTCACAAAAATTAACCTCAGTTATCTGGTTGAGAAGTGAGATTAAGAATTAAAAATGTACAGCTGTATTATAAATCCTATTAGATATTCCAGTGGTTGTCTAACTGGGTGCTAGTTGTAGAAGAAAATAGGGAGAGCATTGGCTTGTGATAGACTTTAGACTTAAAACAAAAGCTTCACTTCGAAGGACAACTACCCTTTACCCAAGATGAATCATATTTTATAAAGGGCAGTTGTTCAAAAATACTTTTCACTGGCTACCCTGCGATTCGTGGTACAACTGCATTTTAGTTTACCCCGATGATCAATTAAAAGCAAGCTACACACGCTCAAAGTACCTTCTTTTCAGAGAGCCATGGACATAGAATTCTCGGAAGAGCTGGGTTACTTCATCATTATTTATCTTGATGATGTCACTGTGTTTTCAAAGACAGATGAAGAACACTTAGAACATTTGAGAAATTTTTTCGAGAAATGCAGAAAGTTTGGGATATCTTTAAACCCTAAGAAAACACTATTCGGTCTCCAAGAAGGTAAACTTTTTGGGCACATTATTTCAGAAGAGGGTATTAAGATAGACCCCAAGAGGATTGAAGCCATATTGCAAATCTCTCATCCTCGAAACATCAAGGAACTCCAATCTTTCATTCGAAAGATTAATTTCTTGAGAAGGTTCATACCCAACTTGGCTGAGTGCCTTAGGAATATAAAAAACATGCTGAAGAAGGATCAAGGGGTGAAATGGACCTTGGAAGCAAAGAAGTCCTTTGAACTGGTGAAACAAGCGTTAACCAAAAAATCGGTTCTAATAAGTCCCGATTTTTCAAAATATTTTTATATTTTTTCATTTGCATCAGAACATACAATAGACGCTGTCCTTTTACAAAAAAATCCACAAGGACAAGAGCAGTCTATTGCATTCTTTAGCAAGGCATTGATAGATGCTCCTTTGAAGTATAACATTATGGAACAACAAGCTTTTGCTTTGGTTAAAGCTTTAAAGGACTTCAGAGTATACATCCTACACTCACACATCATTGCCTTTGTCCCAAATTCAGTTGTGAAAGACATTCTAACATAGGACCCAGATGGTAAGAGAGGTAAGTGGATTGCGGTTATTCTTGAATATGATTTAGAGATCAAGCCCACTAAACTCATCAAAGGCCAAGGTCTAGGTAGGCTAATGGCTGAATCCAATTTTGAAGTTCTTGATATTAATATGATGAATGCTTTAGATGACCAAGAAGAATTCTCAACTCCCATTGTTGAAGATCATTTTATGAATTCCTCTTGGTATGCTAATATTTTATTTGTTTTGCTTAATTTGAATACACCTCCCGGTTTATCAAAAACAAAGGCAAGGTTTTTGAAGTTAAAAGCTGTAAACTACTGCATTATAGATAAATGTCTTTATTGGAAAAATGCAAGTGGGATATTGCTTAAATGTTTGCCTGAGTTTGATGCAGAGAAGGTTAAGCACAAATTCAATGAAAGAGAATGTGGGGGCCATCTCTACTGGAAGACAACAGCCAATAAAATCCTAAGGGCTGGTTATTATTGGCCCACTCTCTTTCTAGATGTCCATAAGATGATAATTGCCTATCATAAATGCCAAATTTTTGAAGGCAAAAGAAATTTGTTACCCTTACCTCTGCATCCCATCACTGTTTAAGCTCCTTTTCAATAGTGGGAACTTGAATTCATAGGAGAAATCCATCCACCATCATTTGCCCAGCATAGATGGATTCTCACTGCCACAGACTACTTCACCAAATGGATAGAAGCCATCCCTTCGAGACAAGCCAATTACTCAGTTATCATAAAATTCATAGAGACTCATATCCTCTCTAGATTTCGTTGTCCTAGGAAGATCATCATTGATAATGCAGCAACATTTGGATCCAAGAAGATGGTTGAATTCTGTCACAAATATCATAAAAAATTGGGTCATTCCATGACCTATTACCCTCAAGGTAATGGACTAGCATAATCCTCAAACAAGATTTTGGTGAACATAATCAAGAAGCTGTTGGAGGACAACAAGAAGTCTTGGCATACAAAGCTAGTTCATGCACTATGGGCTGACAGATTAACATTGAAGAAATCTATTGGTATGTCACCCTTATAGCTTGTGTATGGTACTGATGCAATTTTTCCAACTAGCCTTGGTGTACCAGTTATGAAGTTGATTCAAGAGTTGCAAACTGAAGATAATGACATGATCAGAAGAATAAATCAAACCATTCACCTTCAACAAACCAGGGAGGAGGTTTATAACAAAGCATTACAAAAGAAAGAAATCATCAAGAAATTTTTTGATAGAAGAACAAGGGCCAGCAATTTCAATGTTGGGGACAAAGTTTTAAAGTGGGACTCAAGGAGAGAAGACAAGGGCAAGCATGGCAAATTTGAAAACTTATGGCTTGGCCCTTATCTCATTCATTCAGCTGCTGGTAACAATGCTTATTTCTTACAGGAGTTGAATGGAGCAGAACTGTTTGGGGGTCTTGTTAATGGCAGGATGCTCAAACATTACTTTTCTTGATTTATTTCATGTTTTGAAGCCTTTTTATATTTTTTCTCATTATAAATATTTCATCCACCATTGCATTCAAAGTTAGAAAAACAAAAATACAAAAACAATAGAAGAAAGAAAAGAGGGAAGATTGTAAAAACAATAAAGGTACAGCCCCATACCAAAAAAGAGAAATAAATTCTGAAAGTGTGCAAGCTCAAATGCCACTCCTAAAAAACACACTTCTAGTTAGTCATACAGTCTAATCATGGCTAACTAGTTTTAAATTTACTGCTGATAGGTTAGTGAATTTGATTTTCCAAATAGTTTAATCTTGGCTTATCGGTTAGGTAGATTAGGCTAGAAATTAAAGGTTCAAACAAGATTAAAATACGAACCTTAGTTCTCAAAAGAGAAATGACTCAAATTTGTTTATTTCTTGAGTAAAAAACAGAGGTAAAACTGGTTCTAATAAGCTCAAAATCTGAACCAGATAAAAAGGAAAAACAACTCGAATAAACTCAAAAACAGAGCTGAAGAAAAGGGAAGGTCGTGCTTAGAAATTTCAGATCTTAAGCCTTCCATTTTGATTTAATTTTCTGTAAAAATAATGTCTATGTGCAGCCTTTTTTTCATGCCATAGATCAGCTACAAGTTAGACTGTTTAAACCTGACTTGTAGGCTTTTAAATTTCTGTTTTAGAAATTAGTGAATAAAAATCTGTTAGACTGTTTAATCCTAACATATTAGTAGATTAGGTAGAGAAGAATATGAACTCAACTGTTTAATCTAAGTTCATGGAGAAATAAGAAGTAGAAATAGATTAGGTTTTTCGCTTTCAAAAGAATAAAATGTTTGTAAAAAGAAAAAATGTTAGATCAGTAGGATTGGGTAGGTAGAAAGCTTGTGTTGATGAAGTTCCATTAATTTCCATGGCTGCTAACATTTTCAAATTAGAAGAAGATCATTCAAGTGAAGAAATTTGCAGCCCAATGGATGAGGCACTGATCAGCCTCCCAGAGAATGCAAGTCTGAAGTTCTTAATGCCTTCATGAAGGCACCATCCCCAAGTGGAGCCACTGTTAGCCACCTATAAAATTTGTTATATCAAAAGGTGGCTAAATCATTTTTGGAGCCTTCAAGAAACATTTTTTATTGCTAAAAATGTTATCTCTTGAAGACTCACGAAGATATCATGCCCTTTGTTTAACCTTCACTGTTGTTTCCCTTTCAAACTCAGAAATTATGTTGTTTTCCATGAAGAAAAGACTGCTGCAAAAATCCATTTTTCCCTTCCCTCCACTCAAAAATAACCTTCATTTTATTCCTTTTCCCCCATCAAATTCCTCTATTTTTCATTTATTCCCCTTTCCCCTTCATGAAAATCCTTTTACAAAGTTTAAAACTCATTTTTTAAACTTTGCCGAAACCCCCAAATCCATCAAAAACTTTGAAAAATTTCATAAAAAATAAGTGTTTTGAATATAGGCTTAAGCCCCTTTGGGCTAAGTCCTAACCACTTCCCCACCATATTCCTTGGAGCTGGAACCAAGCGCTAAACCCTTTCGGCGCTTATCGCATTGGTGAAAACAGAGCGCACAAGTCTATTTCCTATGGTGAAACCTCCGATGTGATTAGCCCATTGTTTATAAACCCCCGATATTATTGCTGATTCATATAACCGCAAGCCCGCAATCGGGTCCTAAACTTTGTTAATAAACCCATCCCGATCAAATTTTTCTTTTGAAAATACATAAAAACCCCTTTTTCTATGGTTTAAACTAAGCGCGTCGGTGCGATGTTTTTAATGAAAAAAGATCATTGATTTTGTTTCCCCGATCAACGATCCTTATAATCTCACATCAGAGATTTGTTAAATGGGTAGATTGAAAGACCGGCACCAAAGTTCCAATGCGATTTGCCTTTATACATATAAGACCTAGGCCTATTTCTTTTCATATAAACCAACGACCCCGCATACGGGTGCCAAGCCATTTCATATATATAACTCGCCCAACACCATAAAAACCTTTGTTTTTTATTATTAAATTTTTGGTTTAATATATTATAGTGGTCCCGCTCGTTCATTGGTCGGAGCCCTTCTCCACCGTTGATCATTGGGCCAATCCGATGGCCAGTGCTATATCGCATCAGAAATTTTTCATTGGGCACGTTAATACTTCCCCACCCCCGATTGGTCACTCCTCGATGAATTATCTGCCGTCGATCTGATCTACAGATCGATGGCCCACATTTAATCACTTCGGCCCCCCCCATGTCCATTACCCCGACGATTGCGAAAGCTCCGATTGCATCTGGGCCGTCCACGTGTCTAGATTAGACGGTCCAGAATGCGTCTCCCGACTTTGGTTAAAAATCATGCGTCCCGCTTCATAATGTTTTTCGGCCAATCTCAGCCGTTGATCTCTGCAGATCAGTGGCCCTTATTAACCCTTTATCTGCCTTTGTATTATTTCATTTAACTCAGATTCGATCTTAGCTGTTGATTTGTTCCATCTAACGGCTCATATTAACTCTGACGGGCCTGACTCTTGTGGGTCCTGCCTTCCTCAAGATTTGATCTCCACCGTTCATCTTTTGATCCAACGGTCCAGGTTAATACCGATTTCCCCTTGCCCCACTTGTTATCACCCGTGCACCTATCAGTCATTGCGCTCATTCCACAGCCGTCAGATCTAATACCCCAGATCTGACGGTGGATGCGAATTTTCGCGTAACTTTGAGCACGCCCGTTAATCTTTAGAAATCACGTGATATGGGCGGTATTCAAAATCCACGTGTCAGCCTCTGACGCATATCATGTCCAAAAATCTAAAACCGATTTTCTGCCCTTCTGCCGCGCGAAACCCATGGTTTCCCCCTCCGAAACCACTTTCCCCTTTTTCATTGTGTTTTATCACGTTGTGTTTCCAGCCATTGTCTCTGCAGATCAACAGCTCTGATCTAATATGGCCATACACTATCACCCTCCGCCTTCACCAAAGGGCTTTCAAGGAGCAATCTCCGCCATTGATCTCGGGTTCCAACCTGATCCAACGACCCAAAATCATATGGAAACCCCAATTTACATTTCCAATACATTTCCTCTGCCAAAGGGAATTTTCCCCTTTTCCTTTGTATTTTTCACATTTTCCACCATAATATAGTAATGTGATTATTGCCCCGATTTGTCTCGACTGTTGATCAAATTAGATCTATGGCTCAGATTTAATATTCTGCACCATTCTTCCAACCACCTTCTATCTAACCCCCGCAAGCGCATCTCCACCGTTGGATGCTTTCATCCAATGGCTACGACCTAACACGCAACCTCTAAAGTAGTTAAACCTTAAATATGCAGGATTTTATAACATGTTTGGGTATTTTGTAGGTTTAAATGGTATTTACATTTTATTAAAGGAAAAACCAAAGGTCGGGGATGATGATCCCCCCACGCCTTTGTGCATAAAGAAGAATCATTCCGGAGGGTTCAAAGTCACGTTTCATCGGTGCATCGTGAGCATTGATGCCATATGAACCCTCTGCGACACCCGCACATCAACAAGACACAGTAAGATTAAATCAAATCAAAGAGTATTAGTGTTGAAGACCTAACCACAACAGAACAAAAGATTAAAAATTAATTCCACAGTTTAATGGATTACGGCTAAGATCGAAAATCAAAAGCCTAATCCACTAAATTAACCATGTTTAAAGAAAATCAAGAATATTTATCAGACAGAGGATGCCTCCATTGCCACATCAGAGGCAAATTGATTCCTCTCAGCTACCAAATTGCCACCTGTAGCCTCAAAGCATTCAACAGAGGCCGAGTAATGACCAGAATAGAGGATATTTTCCTCACGACAACCGAACAGTTAATTCAGCCGAAGAATTTATTGCAAAATATCTGCTGAGTTACTACAGAGATGACACAGAGCCACAAAGTCAACAAAATCACCCCACCGAGCTTAAATACTTAATGTAAACCAATTAATATAGGAAAATATCTATAAAATTCTCCATTGAGCCCCTCAAAGTCCGAGAAGTACTAAATCTATATTAATTAAACCCTTAGATATTTTCCCTTTCGACCTCCTCATCCTTCTATAAAATCTTATTGAGGAGTTCATTGTAAACGTTGGTTGCAGAACTTTGAAATATACTTGTGCTAAAAAATTCTACTTGTAAATAGTGTTCAAAGGCTCTTGGAGCTCTGTTTGTGATTAAATAAGTTAGGCTGATAAGTGAAGATGATTGCTGAACTGAAACATTGGACTTGAAGCTGTAACTGGTTTGACTTCAATATACAAGCTGTTTCTTGGGATCCTGGTCTATATCATTGGTGAAGTGCCCCTTTCTTTGTTATTGTTTTTCCTTTCATGTATGCCATATTGTCCACTATTATTTGATAAATAACAACAAGCATAGAGTTAGGACTTACTGTTTAAAGTACCCTTCTCTGACTGATAAGCTTTATCTCAATGTTTTCCTCCAATTTGTTTATTTAAGAATGATTCAATATAGTTTAAGCAGTTAGGAATGCTGTGTTCCCTCGTCCTACTTTTTTCTTTAAAAATTGTTCTTAAATGTTATTTTCATTATTTTCTTATTAAATTTAGACTTGAAAAGTGATGGTGAGCCCTGTTTTCTAGCTTCTATTCTCCAAAGGCAATTCTGAAAATTTCCCTAAGTGTTTGCTGAAAGCAGACTAGGTTTAAAAGTACCTTATCTGATCTTAAGTTGCATTTTGTTTCTCTTCTATGTTTTTCATCCTTTCTGAAGGTAATTATGTGGGTTACTGGATTGTTTGTCTCTTGAGTTATCTTTAATACAAGCTTGTCCAAATAGGTCTATGGTGAGCCCTGCCCTTTGGTTGGTTTTAAACAGTTGCTTAAAATGATTTTTCTTGTTTGGACTGACAATAAATCCTTGTTGAAATTATTATCAGTTTCCACCCGTCCAACACTTTTATTGTTTCCATTTCATAATTTTATCTCAAAGTTCTTGTGATATAGATGACTTTCCCCTTGGATCACTCTTGAATTGTTGCACAATTAAAAGCCCTATTATGACTCCATAGCCCAATGGACTAAAAACTAGCGTTATATCTATCTTTTTAACCAAAGCCTATTCTGATTGCTTGCAAATTCATACCTTTGAAACCCTTTCCATTTAGAACTTTCCATCCAAATAATAGTCATGCTCAACCATCCAAAACAAAACAAAAACCTTGGCCTTCATAACTAGCCTAATATCATTACCCAAAAGCTTTTAAAGATAAATCAATCTTTGCTCTTTATTGGAGAGATCCCTCTCAGGATTCAGGAGGGCTAGATCCTAGAATCCCAAAGTGGTTGAAATATTGTTCTCCTTGCAGTTTGACTTTGCCAATATTGTGAATTACAGGGAGCTAAAAAAACCAACATAATTAAATTATACAGTGACAAAAAATAGTTTTTAGATGTTGTGTATTCCATTAAAAAATTTCCTCACTATATAAAGGGATATCGAGTCTTCTTATATAATAATCATTCTGCTATTAGATATCTAACCAATAAACCTATCACTAATGGATGAATAACGCGATGGTTGCTGTTATTGCAAGATTTCTATATTACCATAAAGGATAGCCTAGGAAAGGAAAATATCCTTGCAGACATTCTGTCTAGAATACCTAAAACAATAGATCCTTCACCAGTGGAAGATCAATTTCTAGACGAACACTTGTTTTCCGTAACAATGAAGAAACATTGATATGCTGATGTGGCCAATTACCTGGCAAAAGGAAAACTGCAAACACACTTGCCACCCAGGGATAAGAAACTTATTATTCAGTGTAGTGCACAATTATAATGGATTAATGGATACCTCTTTCATACATGGCCTGAATATCAGATACACAGATGCATTAGAGAGGACGAGATTTACGAAATTCTCAGAGCCTGTCATGATGAACCCTGTTGGAGTAGGGTCCTCTAAGGCACAAGTTCTAAAAGATTTTTTTGGTATGTTTTTATGTGCACGCTGCGCAGATGAAGTGAAAGGTATTTTAGCCTCAATTTTGGATGTAATTAAGATTAAATGTAAACCATGGGCCTCAAACCATGGTTTGAGACCATAGTATCTGCACGTTAGGCATATTATAAATATATAGAGTCTGTCTAAGCTAAGTAGTTCAATCAAGTGATATGTGACATTGATATTCTGATAGTATTTACATCTGTAAGGGTTTTTGGGTTGGGTGAAAGGTTCCTGCTGGCTATGTGCATGGAGACCTAGTCCTGGTTGTGTGCGGAATCCACTGGTTGTGTGCGCAGAAGGGATTGTAAGGGTTATGTAAGGAAAGAAAAAAGATGTATTGAAAAATTCGAAAGACTAATATAAAGAACAGTTTTGGCAAGCTCTTTGTGTTATGCATTTATGTTCATTGTTTATGATTTAATATTGCAATATCTGTTACTTATTGATGAATGCACAAAGCTATTTGATATGTTTATTCATGAGTATTTCGTATTTGTTAAAGTATTACGTTGATTAAGGTCGAGATCTAGTTCTGGTGGTTATCTGCGCTAAGCAAGGCAGTGATTCTGTGTTATTCTGTGAATGATTGCCATAATCTGTAATTCTGTTATAAACTCACCTCGCACTCCTATAAAAGATCACTTAGGGTTTTTCTGAGGACCACTTCATTAAATTCTCTCTCAGGGTGTGGAAACCTGGTTCCAACACCCCTCCATACTGCTTCAAGTGGGACTTTGGCCTACACAAGCAGATCATTTCCAAAAGGGCCAGTAGTTGGAGGGTTTGTTAGTTTATGCATAAACTCCAAATCTGGGTCAGGACCCCTCAAGCCAACAAATGGTCCATTACCAGGACTAGGATCATCATTTTGAGGGAGATTTGATGTTGTGGCCTCTGTCGCGAAAAAAATTACAGGACTAGTTGGATAGAAATATCCTTGAATTTGCGCTGCAAGAGAATAAAAACACTAAATTGTCTAACGAACAATGAGTATAGAAGTATATTTATACCGAATTGCACCAACGTTTCTTCTGTTATTTTGTGCATGAACTGCAGGAGTGGTTATCATGCTTAGCTGAATTCCATCACTGCATCAAAGATGACGTAGTTACAGAATGGACTCCTGAATTGATCCAACAGGAAGAGAAGTTTGATAATAAGATCACTCGCGTGGTAGATAATTGGATCGATTGCCTTTTGGGCAGATTTGTGACTGAATTTTCTGTTGACCAATTTGTGTCATATTCTAAAGCAGAAAGAAGGTTTTTCAAAGGTTCTAGAGGTAAGTTCCTATGCTCATTGAAATTATTACTGAAAATGATATTGTGTGAATAGGTTTGTCTGTGCGAACATACTGCTTGAATGCATAAAAGAGGTTTAGTTACATGCAGTGGAAGAACTTACATAGAAGACTCTGAAAAAGTCCTTTATAGCCCTTTGAAGCCTAGATATGATAGTGAAACTGAACCAAAAACTAACTCTAAAGAAGAAAAGTCATCATATCAGAAGCCCTTGAATATGTTTCCCACTCCATCCACTCCACTTCTGAGCTCACATCACAGATCACCTACCCCACTGTGCAGTCCATCTACCCCTCCACCTTCACCCCCTCCTGAGGTAGATATGGCTGCATCCATGAAGTTACCTAATTTCAGAGGCATTGGAAATGAGGACACTGATCACTTCTGGTTTGTAACTATGGCTGTATGGTAGGCTCAAAAAGTAGACAATATTGATATTAGAAAAGCGCAGCTAGCTACTGCATTCCAAGATTGCGCTCTAGACTGGTACATTGGTATGCACAAGCAAACCCTAATGTTACCCCAGAACAAATTAAAGCAGCCCTGAAAGAGCAGTTTAAGAAACGTAAGTCATACGCGCAACTAGTGATAGAGATGAAGGATATCTGTCAAGAACCTAATAAATTTGTTTGGGAGGCTGATCAAATATTGAAGCACACCATCAGATATGGTGGATTTGTGATTGATGATCCTCGACATAAAGAATGGTTCATTGCTATATTTCTCCCACATCTGTGCCAGCCATTAGGTCAGAAAAATATTTCTACACAAGATGAGGCTGTAGAAATTGCAATGAAACTAGAAGCTACCCCAACACCTATGATGCTGGGAACTCAATAGATTTAGAGTCAGCTGGAAGCAATGCATCTGGAAATTAAAAATCTGCGCAAGGAAAGAGGCAAGGAGGTATGCACAAAGGTATGGTATATAAAATGCAAATATTCTAGGCATAATAAAGACTAGTGTCTTGTTTAAAAAAACTATCTGAATGTTGGAGGTCCTAGTCCATTGAAGAACCCTGTATGGTGTACTATATGTCAGATTGCTGGACTACATGACACAAATTCTTGCTCAAGGATTGGAATATATCACCCTGACTTGAAGCATCCATTTTGAAAATTATGTTCATCATTAGGGCATGATGAGAAGCATTGCCGAACCTATGATTTGATGTTGGATAAAGATGAGATCTATAGAACCCAGGTTGAACCTATAACACCAACATCCCCTTCTAGGCATGAAGGATTCCAAGGTAGAGGGAGAGGCCACAGAGGTGGATTATTTGGTCGAGGGAGAGAACAAGTGATTTACTATAACTGTGGTGATGTTGGCCATTATGCACACGACTGTCCGAATCCAACGCTAAAGTCCTACAGGTACTGTAGACAATTTGATCATGTTATAGAAGATTGTCCTGTCTTGATTTCTAAAATGCAGGAAAAGAAGACTCCAATTCAGAATCTTCAGATGGTTCACGCAGAAAACCGTGAAGAAGATCCTTGTGTGAATATAGTTACCAGGAGCAGTGTAGCTACCAATGAGGATAAGGAAACACAACCTGCCACTGATGTATGGATCCAAATAGCACCTACAAGAAAAGAAGGCCTTAATCTTCAGCACACAATTTTTTTTATTGAAGCAAGGAAATAATTCACAGATGGAGATACTTCAACAAGTGGTAGAACAATGAAGGGAGCTGGAGGAGAAGAAGAGATTAAGCCATTTTTACAAGCATGCATAAAGTTGTTGTGCAAAAAGAAGGCTGTTGAAAATTTGTAGGCATTGATAGATAATTGCACAGAAAAAGAACAACCTATGGTAGAACAATGAGCAGTCAAAAAAATCTATAAGAACAAGAAGAGAACGGGTAGAGAGATGCGTATGACTGTGTAGATTGGTGCTTATGAAATGGACCAAGTCATTCTAGATTTGGTATCAGATGCTAATGTTTTACCTAAAAAAACATGGCAGCACATGGGAGAACTGCAGCTGGAATGGTCCACTATCCAACTGTGGATGGCTGACCAATAAAAGATCATTCCCTTGGGGAGATTGTCAAAATTTGTGGTCAATATAGAAGGAGTTAAGGTGTTGGTAGACTTTGAGGTCATACAGATTGTAGATGATACTGATCCTTATCCTGCACTGCTAGGATTGGATTGATCCATTGACATGGATGGTGTTATCAATTTGAAGAAAATGAGAATGGAATTTGAGAGCAATGGATTTAGGGTCATCATTCCTCAAGATCTGGCAGAAGGTCAAAGGTATACTAAACCAGTGTCACGTTGAGGACGAGATTGATCAAATTTATAAGCTAACCTTGTGTGAGGAAGACTGGATTAATCCAACAATAGATGGGAATCTTAAATGGGAGAAGGATAGTTCTTTTTTTTTCAGACTTTGATTAAGAACTAGAGAATTGATAGAACCGCTTGCATGAGGTGTCTATGCTATGCTGTAATGGTGTGACCTGCGCTCTGCGTTATATAACATCCGAGGTATGTGATTTCCCACATTATGATGACTCAACTGATATAAACACATTCCTAGGAGAACTAGAAAGGTCCGTGCCGACAGAATAGAGGTTCCATGCTTTGGACCTTTGCTTGCGCACTACTCCAACAAGATGGTGGGAAACACATAAGGAGAATATGGGATAATGGGAAGAATGTGCGTAGATGATGAAACTACAATTTAAAAGCCCAGTAATTAAAGAGGAGGATTTATACTCTAGCAAAGAAGATCTACACAGACATCTGGCCAAGTGGAATTAGGTATGGGGTGTAGAACCAAGACTTGAATGGGTCGATATGTTTATTCATAAACTAGGAAAGGTTCCAACTGAATGGTACTTGGAAACAGAGTTGCGCAAAGGCACTAGTGAGTGGTCTATGCTGGTAGATATTTTTATTCTTACCTTTAGCATTGAAAGCGGGTTTGATACATTTGGTGAAGCTTTACTCCCATAAATCATTAATGCATCAATAAGGGTGACTGTGCAGTGCAGAAAATTGGCACTAGTATAAGTTAGGGAACCATGCACACTCACAAGACCCTCTATTCCTTTGAATACCCGAAAAATGCACTCCATGCTGAGCCTTGTGGGACACTACAGAAAGCGCATTCCCCAGTACAAATTGATAACTACGCCCATGACCAGATTAATCAGAAGAGGTGAAAAATTCCATTGGGATGATGAATATTAGAGAATTTTTCATTTACTAAGGGATATGACAGATACTACTCGATATGATTTTAATTACCTGGTCAACAAACCTGTATTGTGGGGGAAGAAATGTAGATGGTTATCCTTAGCTATGGATTATATGCGTAGTAAGGTGCGGCACGCACGTGGTATCTGCGTCAGGAGATCGACTGGCACGCAGAAGTGTCAAAAAATAGCCGTTGGAACAATAAAAATGGATAAGACAGATTAATTACCATTATTAGGCGCGTCCAAGATGCATTTAATGAAGAAATTTTTCTAGATTTGGGATCGTTTTGTGAATAATGGAACCTCATTAATGCCCAAGGAGCCGTTGTTAATGCACCACATGTATAAATATGACCTATGGGGTCGCAACAGTTCCCTTTGTGTTCTAAGCGATTTTTATGCTTTGAGCTCTTTATTTGTCATTTCCTTTGTTGCGTCTATGTCAGGTTTGGATCACGTGTTTGAGAAATCATTGAGTCGAGCTAGTCTAGGGTACATAATTCAGAATATGATGACAACCACCAGACCAGGTAATGACCATGCTATGCCATAAGTACCCATTATAGAGACCCCTGTGCCATCAAAAACAAAGAAGGGTCAAACATCTGGGACACACAAGTCCCCTAGAGAAAATACCCCTAGACCACGCTATTCTGTAGGCGAGAAAATCAAGAAATATATGGTCGAAGTTCTGGAAACTATTGGAGAAGAAGACAATGAAGTTACTAAAGTAGCACCATTATCACAGCTACCCAGTTATATTGCGCCGCACAAACCTACCATTAAAGCACCGAAGGAATTGGATAAGGTGCGCGCTGGTATCCAAGTGCCTCTAATCCCAGAGAACATCTCGATGGAGGGGGATATGCTTCAAAAAAATCCCTTAGCTGCGATTCGAGGATTTGGATATTGCAGACATTGAAAAGTTTCCTAAGCTCGTGCCAGAGCTCTATATTGATCAAGTTCCCTATGCAGGAGGTTTGGTGTGCCTCGAACCAAAGAGAGAAATTCTAGGTTTGCACAAGGAAGGCCTCTTCAATCTGTTATAGATCCCTCATTTTGGGTGCAGTCCCATTAATGATATCTGTGTCAGGAAATTGTTGGCGTTGGTTCATGATGATGTGCTCTAGCTGGGAGAGCACATCCCCATTGATGTAGAATTAATTCACGGAATTACAGGTCTGCTGAAAAAGGGGGCTGATCTTATATCATATTTTGGAGGGAAAGAGTAGGAGAAAGCACTGGTAGATCAAATAAAGAAAAAGTATGATGTCATGCACAAATCCTGGGGATTCGTGGTGGAAGATATTAATGACCCCGTAGTCTGTTTTGGCACGCTCCTCTTGGCTTGCAATATGATGCGCAAGTGTAGGCCAAAGGAAGTTCCTGCGCATGTGACTGCGCTAGCTGGAAGCTGCGAAAAAGGAGTTATATACAATTGGTGTGAGTATCTCTGCGAAGAGTTCCTCGAAAATGTGCGTGAGGTCCAGGAGGAGGGCAAGCACTTCCAATATGTTTGGCTTTGGTTACTAATCACACTAATAGGTTGGAAAAATCCTGAAGATACGTAGTTTCCGGAGCTGGAAGCAACGTTGTGCGAAGATGTGTGCTACGCAACCCTCTGGAACTCATCTGACGTAGTGCATGGAAGGAGAAAAAGATCTTGTGGGTTTTGTATGATGCAAGTTTATACCAATAAGTACAGTCAAAGCCTCAAATTTCCCATACTCTTTACAATCAGTACAAGATAATAGTTGACTTTAAGGCTACGTTTCACAACATCTACATCCACGTGAAGGGAGATGTGGAGGGTGCATGGTATGAGTTGCATTACTTGGTAACTGAAGAAAATTTTATCAGAGTAGGAACAGAGTGGCCACCAACTTGGTTGACTCCACCAACACAACCACGCACTCGGATGGGCAAATCAACAGAGAAGGCTACTGAAAAGCCTATTGAAACAGTGCTACCAACAGTCACAGACAAAGATCGTGATAAGGAACCCACCCCAGTGACTACAAGAGATACCACTGATACACCCACCGTGCCAAAGAAAGATGGCTCCGTGCCTAAGGAGATTGAAGCTGCAACAACATCAAAAGGAAAAAAAATGTGGTGCTCATGCCACAGGTGGGTCAAAAAAAAGAAGAAGGGTTCTAAGAAAACAGGACAGGAGGTCCTGACCCCTATAGAGGACGATCTCAATGAGATCGAAAATAAAGTCACCTCGATGTAGGAAGATTGATGGATGGACATGGAGGTCCAATAAAAATCAACCTTGGAGATTGTACAAGTTGGGTTACAAGAATGACAGTTCAAGCGAGCCAGATCCAGGAGAGCATGATCTAGGCGAGTTGGACCTGCACGCAGGTTACCACTGCATGACCATTAGATATTTCCTTGCCACCTTTAGGGGATGTGTGATTTGTTCACATACCTCTGCCAACCATACAGATGGACGCTAATCTTTGCATTCAGTTTACAAGAATAGGTGATGTGCACATTAACCTTTCAGTGTTGCCTACAGGAAAACTTCACTTGCTACATTCAGTGATTGCGGATGAGCTACAATTATACGAAGAAACTACATAGAAAATACTAGAGATGCGTATCAACAGGCTGCCCAAGCACACTAGCAAGGTCAACAAGCCGAAGCAACATGCTGAGAAGTAGAGTTCCAACACATGACACTGGAGGAGAAAATTAATCAGGTATGCTAAGACATTCCAACTGTCTTGGCCACAGCTACACCTACAGAGAAGTTAGAGGGATTGGTTGCTGCAGTCAAAGCAGTGCACATAGAAGTTCAGACAGTTCAGATGGCATATGAGCAGTAGATCACAGACCTCCAACTAAATTATAGCCAGAGACATCATTAGGTCCCCATAATTTGTCAAATTGGCAAGACCAAATGTACAGGGGTAACATCAAACCAGTCTTTGGAGTCCTAGGACCTAGCCTTCCTAGACTTAGAGAGGGCTCTCTCTATAAATGTGTATTAGATATAACTTGATTGATTTTACAGTTTTGATTTTAGGCTAGTTGTAAGTATAAGGTTTGTTTGTTTGTTTGGTTGGTTGGGTAGGTTGTCAAGCTGAATAGATAGAGTGAGAGAGGTTTAAACCATTGGGTTATGGAGTCTGCAAAAGGTCTTGAGAAGTACAACAATAGGTCAAGGGTATATCACAGGGCAAGTCTAACAAAGCCAAATGGATCTAAAAGCTTACATGAGTGAAGTGAATATTAAATTGTGAACATAGTAGGTGCAAAGGGCAGATAAGAATCCTTTAACAAATAATTTAACAAGAATAGCCTTTAAGATCACTATGCATAAAGAAATAACCAAAGACAGGGCATACCAATAACTTCTTTGACCAAACCCTAGCAAGTAAACATTAAGACAACAATCAGTGAACCATAGAAGGCAAGAAACTTGTAAGTCTTCTAGTGGTTTCACCTTCAAGCAAAACAAACATCTAAGAAAACATATAGTAATAATCAAAGAGTAGGGAACTCCTAATTTCCTTAATCAAACTACCAAGACCTTCAAAGTAACCATTTAAGATGAACAAAAGGGCAGGGAAAACCATAAACCTCTTTAGCTAAACCCTAATTAACCATACTTCAAAGAAAAGATCTCAAAAATAATGTTTAAGTTACATCAAAGAGCAGGGCTAACCATAAAATACTTTGACATTGGCTCCATTAAATCATTCTTAAGATAAACAAGCATAAGTGGAACTAGAGAGCATTTAAGAATTCTCTAATCTGACCTAGCAGAGGAAAACATACAGGCATTAGAAAGTAGAAAGAGCTAAGGTGCCTCTAAACAACATTTCTTAGCCTAAAATTTCTGTCCTACTGCATGAGAAAGATGAAACAAAATGACAACATAAGAAAACAAGCACTAAATAAGAAATACATCACCATTAACTATGTTCATGAATCTTGCAAGTGAGCTTGCTCCATTGTCATGCAAATCAAGACATCCACAAAATCCAAAGCCAATTCCTCCTCAATCTTCAAGTATATGATATTCTTCTCAATAATCAACCAACATGTACAATAAGGCCTCAATGAAATATTTAACTAGAAAGGAGGACCAAAACCCTAACTAGGTATCCAAAATATCATTAATTACATCATAAATGCCATTTTTTACCAAAGAGACCATGCAAGGCCCAAGGAACAAAATATCTGACTTAATAAATGAAAAAATAAATTCTAACATAACTCCTCAACCAACTCATGAGTGATTTGCCTCAAAAACCCTCAAATATCTTTTTTATTAACTCCAAGTGTCTTTTGTTGACTTTCTAGCAAGGGTGTAGTACCAACACTAGGAAAATAGGTCATTTTGCAGCTGAGTTTTGGAGGCCTTCCCGGTGTCCAAATGAGCTCCATGATAGCTCATTAGAAATATTGTCCAGGATAATTTCCAAAACTCCCTGTAGTTTTCTGATTGGACTTCATTTACCTGCTCAAAATCACAATCTACCAAGACTGCTCAGGGCGCAGTGCCAGCTCTGAAAATAGG
>JAXQQM020085628.1:0-21565 GCA_034641835.2 Pinus albicaulis
CAATGTTACTTGAGTAAATCTTCAGAAAACTGGCTATGGCATAGAAGGTTGGGGCATCTGAGCTTCTCTCAAATCAACAAATCAAGTAGACTTAAAGTTGTTCGTGATCTTCCCAATATTACTCTACCTGAAAGTATCATATGCAAATCTTGCCAATTTGGTAAGCAAACCAGAGTGCAATTTAATGCCAACGAAGGATCATCAAGTAAGCCTCTTGAACTCATTCATACTGACATATGTGGACCTATGAGGAAAAAGTCACCACGTGGTGAACAATACTATATCTTATTTATTGATGATTTCTCTAGAATGTGTTGGATTGGGTTGATTAAACACAAAGATGAAGTATTTGAGAAATTTCAGATCTTCAAAGCACTGGTTGAAAATGAATTAGATCTAAAAATCAAGTGTCTTAGATCTGATCGAGGAGGAGAATATACATCAGATTAATTCCTTGAATTTTGTGAACAACATGGCATAAAAAGACAGTTTTCTGTAGCTGGCACTCCACAACAAAATGGCGTAGCAGAAAGAATGAATAGAACAGTTCAAAAAATGGCTAGAGCTATGCTTGATGATTCCGAAACACCTGACACATTTTGGGGAGAAGCAGCACATACAACAGTAAACATTCTCAACAAGGCACATGTTCATGTAAATAGTGATAAAACTCTATATGAACTCTGGTATGGTAATCCTCCCACTATAAAGCATTTTAGAATTTTTGGAAGCAAATGATTTATCAAGAATAATGATGAAAAACTTGGCAAGTTTGAACCCAGAGCAGATGAAGGAATATTTCTTGGTTACTCCTCTAGGAGTAGGGCATATAAATTTTACAATAAAAGACTTCGGAAGATTGTTGAATGTATTGATGTTGTTATTGATGAGTCTCCTGCAGCTCCAAAAGAAGAAAAGCAAACAACAGATGAAGATGATGATGACACATATCCTTCTACATCAAATAAGGATGATATAGACAGTGAACCCAATGAAGAACCCGAAGATGATTTATCTGAAAAAGCTCCATCTAGATATGTTCAAAAGAATCATCTAGAATCTCAAATTTTGGGAGAAAAGGGATCAGGTGTACAAACAAGAAGGACTCTTGTGGGATCTTCTAGCTATCTGGCATTTCTATCCACTATTGAACCACACAATGTCAATCAAGCTAGCAAAGATGAATGTTTGATTCAAGCCATGAATGAAGAGCTTGATCAAATTGAAAATAATCACACTTGGGAATTAGTACCAAGACCTCATGACAAAAATGTCATTGGAACTAAATGGATATTCAAAAACAAGTTAAATGAGAATGGGGATGTTATAAGAAATAAAGCTAGACTTGTTTGCAAAGGGTATGCTCAACAAGAAGGTATAGACTTTGAAGAAACCTTTGCTCCTGTAGCCAGACTTGAAGCCATAAGAATGTTTCTTGCTTTTTCAAGCTTCCAACAAATAAAAGTTTATCAAATGGATGTTAAATCTGCTTTTCTCAATGGTGATCTAGAAGAAGAAGTTTATATAGAACAACCAGAAGGATTCATTTTGGGAAATGATGAAAAACCTGTTTGTAGACTTAAAAAGGCTCTATATGGTCTCAAACAAGCTCCAAGGGCATGGTACTATCGTCTTGACAAATATCTTCATCAACAAGGATTTTCAAAAGGGTTTGTTGATAGCAACTTATACACAAAAACTGAAAATGACAAACTATTGATTGTGGTTGTATATGTTGATGATATCATTTTTGGAAGTAATGAAGAGTCTATGAGTTAGAAATTTTCTTCTGATATGCAACAAGAATTTGAAATGTCTTTACTTGGGGAACTAACATTATTTCTTGGCTTGCAAGTGCAACAAGCAACAAATGGCATATTCTTATCACAAGAAAAATACCTCAAGAAAATCCTGAAGAAGTATGGCATGGAAGATTGCAAACTTGTAAGTACACCAATGATAACCGGATGTAATCTCAGTTCTAATGATGATTCCCCCACCATAAATCAACCAGAATACAGATCTATGATAGGAAGTCTACTTTATCTCACTGGGACAAGACCAGACATCATGCATGCAGTTGGGATTGTTGGAAGATTCCAAGCTAATCCAAAGGAGTCTCATCTTCAAGATGTGAAAAGAATATTCAAATATATACAAGGAACTCAAGACTTTGGACTATGGTATCCAAAGAATGTTGATCTTACTCTTCATGCATACACTAATGCAGATTGGGCTGGAAGTTTTGATGACCGGAAGAGCACTAGTGGTGGTGCATTTTATATGGGGCCCCGGTTAGTATCTTGGCTTAGCAAGAAGCAAAGCTCTATTGCCTTATCCACAACAGAAGCAGAATATGTTGCTGCCGCATCATGTTGCACTCAACTTCTTTGGATGATGCAGACCTTACAAGACTTTCAAATCAAATGTTCACCTCCTATCTCCATTATGTGTGATAATACAAGTGCCATCAGTATCTCAAAGAATCCTGTTATGCATTCCAAGACCAAGCACATTCCCATCAAATATCACTTCTTACGTGAAAAAGTGCTTGAAAAAAAAGTGAAATTGGAGTATGTTTCCTCCAAAGAACAAGTTGCTGATATATTTACCAAACTTCTATCCATGGAAGCATTCGAATATCTCAGACAGAAACTGGGAGTAGTCTCTACCATGCAGAGGATCAGGTCTACTTAAATACAGAAGATTAAATTGGTTGTGAGGTGTTGTTAGGCATCTCTGAATGCACAGGCTAAGGGGGAGCATTGGTCATATGAAAAGGATGAATTTTTGGTCATATTATGTTTGAAGATGCAGCATGATATCAGGGGGAGCATGGCATTATCGGTTCAAAGTATCTTGATCAAACTCTTTGCCATTGATGTCAAAGGGGGAGGAAAAGCAAAAAAGGGCTTCTATAATACCATCAGAGGAAAAGCAACAGAGGGCTTCTATAAGACCATCAGAGGAAAAGAAACAAAGGGCTTCTATAAGACCATCAGAGGAAGAGTATTGCCATCAATGCCAAAGGGGGAGATTGTTGGAAATATTGTCATTAATGGCAAAGGAAGTAGCAAAGAACAGCAACAAGGAAAATAGAGAAGCAAGGAGCAGCATTAAACAAGAAGCAAAAATAATAACAGAGAGATAATAGAGGCAGCAAAGAGACCAGCAGAAAGAGCAAAGAAGCAGAGAGGAAGCAAGGCAGATAAGGAATTAAGGCAGCAGACAATGCAGAGATAGAGTAGGAGAAAAAGGTCATAAGTAAGAAATCTATTGAAGGAATTAATGGTTGCAGAGATATGATGAATGTAGCGAACATTACAATTACGATGGACCATAGTACAGTGATTAGCTTACGGAATCAAGAACTTGAGTGTGCAGTTAGAAGCGAAACTGTGACAGGATAGAACTATGAACATGCAATGGAAGGTTGATATAGTATATATATCATAGCAGAATTGAAGATAGAGTGACATTGTGTTGTGTCGAGGTCGGAAGGCAGCAACCGGTGTAAATAATGTATGTTAAAAGACTCAGATGAAATTGTGAACAAAGCGTTAAACTTAGCAATGGAACTGTAATAAAAGGCAAAACCTTAAAGCGCAACTTAATTATAATAATCCATTGAAAAGGCGACGGAACCCTGCGTGAAAGAGCGGAACCATGACCAAGTGAACAGTAAAGGCGGTTTACGGTTTTCATCGCACCACCTATGTGGAGTGAGTGGTATTTGAGGAGTTGGGAGTGATTCCATAAATCACTCGACACGTGGCAAGGAGACCCACGGAAAACCACTTGTCACTGTGCACCATCGCGCGTTATAGTTAGACCCAGGATGCCCAGCGATATCGTTGAGCGCCGTTGATCTGGGAAGGGGTCATCGGACGGTCATCATTTTTTGAAGGTGCGCGAAGATTAACACAGGTACGGCGGACCATTGCATGTTAACGTTCGGCATCGGAGGTCGAGCGATATGCATATATGCCGTTGATCTGGAAGCTTGCTAATCTAACGGTGATTGGACGCTGGACTTGCACGAAATTTACTTATGGTACCGTGCGCGTATTGGATTTGCTATTGATTATATTTGTGGGCTCGGGGTCAAAGGTTTACCATATTGTTTGAAAGCGTTAAAATGCGAAGGGTTAACTTTAATCCTAAAGTTCTGTTCAAAGTTATAAATATATTTATTTATCAATTTCTTCAAATTGATAAATAAATTAAAAAGAAATCAAAGAGGTACGTAAGGGTGGTAAATGAAAATACTGTCAAAGGAATACCATTAGCAATTGAATGGTTTTGACCCAAGGTTTTTTTTTTTTTTTAAAAGGCGAAAACTATGTAAGGTGATGAGAATCATGAAGAACGGTGTGCATGCGAAAAGGTTGATAATAAATGAATCTCTTTTAGAGATATCTGTATGAATAAACTCTGATATATTTGAATCTATGGTGCACCGATGAATATGATCAAGATCTCTAGATCAGATGATGATTAATTCCTGGTTTAATCGACTGACAAAATCATGAAGAACGTATGCATGAGTAAGGGTTGTGAATGAATACTTCACTCTGAAGTATATTTGTATGAAATGGGTAACAGATTGCTAAGAGATCTATATTTAGAATGCACCCCTGAGGAAAATAAATAAATCTGGTTGCCTGCAACGTATGTTGTGGAAGTGGATGAAACGTGGTCCACAGTGGTGCTGAGGGTCAAAGCCTTCAGTGAGGGAGTTGTAGCTCCCTTCCAGTGGTAATTGGTAAACGAGAGCAGGGGGTAGTAGCTCCCTTCCAGGAGAGGTTGGTAAACGAGAGCAGGGGGTAGTAGCTCCCTTCCAGGAGAGGCTGGTAAATGAGAGAATTTTGTAGCCTTCTGCAGATGGGTGTCTGCGTGCTGGTATGAGTCTGCACCAGCATAAAATTGTAAGAAGTATTCTTTATAATAAATATTGAAGAATGAGATTACAACAGCGGTGGTTTTTCTCCCGAATTGGGTTTCCACCTTAAATCCTGGTGTTCATATGTGTTGCTTATGTTTGATGATTTGTTATGTTATTTCTGTTCATATCTGATGAATGAATGATGCAGTGATCTAAGTAAAGACATAATAAGACCTCTAGACATACAAGTTGGATGCAGTAATGTAACATATGGTTTTAAAAGAAAGGAAAACTAAAAATTGTCAGTCAGCTCAAAATACTGATTCACCCCCCCCTCTCAGTATTTTTCCAACAAGGAGATTAGATCACAAGGGTGAAGCTGGAGAATGGATGGTTGAGATTATATCGCAAATCTGAAGTGAGAGCAATGGATAGTTAAGATCCTATCACAGAAATGAAGTGGAAGGTGAATGGTCAAGATCATATTGCAGGATTATAGTGGAAGATGGACGATCAGGAAACCATATCACATTCAAAGATGCGAAATTGTTAAAGGATCTTGAGACTGCGATGAGGAGCCACGTGTCAGGTTTTCGTGCGGTCACGTGTAGTGGTCATATAAAGAGGGTCGATCATATGATTAGAAAGCATGGAATTGGGTTTTTTCTTTATAAAACGGGGGTGATAAATCATTTTTGGGACTCTGGTCTTGGGTCTTGTTAAATAAGTTGGATTGAAGGGAGCTGAGTGTATAATATTTCCATTTGTAAAGTGGTTTTTTTTAAGATCTGAAGAGGTATTCTACTATTGCAGCAGCGGTTTCAGGACAGTTCCCATCATAGTGAAAAAGTAAATCTTGGGTAATGTATGATTTGAGATTATGTGGGTATTGCAGCCATATGGATGCATTAGTTATCCAGATTATAATAGCCCTTGAGTACATCAAAAGACAACTGTAATTTTGGTAGGATTAACTCTAGCTTGAGGATTGGTCATAGGCCATTTTAATCCAAAAATAATTATAATATATTAAAATAGAAAAGAGTTAATTCTAAATTATTTGAAACGAGAGACTGTTATTGGGATATTGGAGCAGAAGACACCTTAGTAAAGAAGGAAACCCGTAACAGAGACTTCACAAGGATACTTGGGTAAACAGGGGCTAAGAGATTAACGTTAAAGAAAGTTGGAGATGGGCACAAACATGTGCCACAACTTAGGTGGGTCAAAATGATAGAGTCGCATCTGCAAATAGATAAAGGGGTAAGGTTTCACCACGGGAATTATAGGCGAAAATTATTAAATGTGAGTAGCAACAAAAGGTGAATTACCTGTGTGATTACCCTCTAAGCATAGCCTCTAGCAAGACCCTAAGGGAAATAAACCAAATTTCACAAATGCATATAAGAAGTTTGTACTATGTAATTTGACAGGAAAAATATTAAATAAAAATCCAAATTATTCCCAAGGTAGAATGGCCCACTCTGACACCTTCATGCTCCTATATCTAAGCATCTCTGGAATAAATGGTGCAAATAGATGGATGCTGTCCCTGGATTTGGAGCTCATGTACTGGCACAAGACAAGGAAATTTGATTTAAAACTTATAATAATGAAAACTTATCAAATAATATACATACGAAAATCCCTTTAACCCAACAGTCACCTAGCAGAGTGAATGTTGAAAGGTATGGGCAAACATTCTAGGAAATAAAGGTAATAGAAAATTTTCTCCACCAAAAGGTTGTAGAGCCAAGCGAGCCAAAGGGAAAAAACTAAGTGGCTTCTCCAAATCACCGTTGACAAAAACCCTACAACGCATGAACTGTGGATTGAAACTCTCATGTTTGTCAATATGCTTGGGTCTTTCGATGGAAGACAACTGGACAGGTGTCGAGAATTTTTTATGCCCAGCCTCCACATATGTTTAAAATCAACTTTAATATGTAGAATGAAATAAATCTCAATTTTATTCAAATGTGAAATAATATTTAATTGTATTAAATATAATCTTAAACCAACCAAATCTAATAAAAGGGGAAATTACTAGTGTCTAAGCTTCCACTTTAGAAATAAGGTTCCATAAGGTATCCAATAGGATGGAGTTAAAAAGGTAAAGAAAAATAAACCGCTCATGCATATTACAGAAAAATCTATGGGAGAGTAATTTGACCCTCATTTGTAATTATGTTACCCTCATAGTGAATGTATTTCAGAAAGCTAGCAGTAGTAGTAAGTCCATATTTGGATAGAGCATTAGCAACCATTTTTGATAGATATGCTTAAATGTTATATTTTGGAAAGTGCTTATAAGTTCTCTGGTACGATCCATCCAACTTGAAAGTTCACGTGGATAAAATGATGTGTTTCCTGAAATTCCATCGATGAGGGTTTTAGAGTCCCCATAAACATGAATAATATCCATAGATTCTGCCTTGCAAACCAGAGAATTCCCCACAGTGGAAATAGTTCGGCTCTAGTGTTAAAGCCTATTCCCCCATGCCAGTATAATTTGTAATGTATGTGGTTTCATACTCTAATCCATGCCCCAAAACCACAAATACCACCATGTGTAGCGCCATAAAAATAACCAGTCAGGAACGAAATGTGTGGTGAAATATTTCTAAACATTAAATCCTTAGTGACCAGTGTGCGTTGTTCTCGAGCCTCAAACTAAGATTGAATTTTGAAGAAAATTTTGCATATGTTTATAATAATGCTTTAAAAAGTGAGAGCATTTGGAGCCCAACATATCTCCCAGATTATATATAATAGAATAGATTTGATATTTTCCTTCCTGGAAGCCCACTAACTTAGACCATTTTCTACTAACAGAAACTCTCTGAGAGGTACATGGTATGCATGAATAATTTGTTGGAATCACGATTGCCGTTAGACCAAAACCCGTAGGCGTTAGTCTTCGCTACAATTGCTAGAGTGAGGATCCATGAGAGGTGGTTATTCCATGTCGCGAAACACATGGGAAGTGTTGAACCCAATGTCCAACAATATCCCCCCCAACGCAAGCCGGGTGAGCTTCGAACTCGACACTTGTCGCTCTGATACCACTTGTTGGAATCACGATTTCCATTAGACCAAAACCCGCAGGTGTTAATATCTGCTACATTCGCTAGAGTTAGGATCCACGAGGGGAGGTTAGTCCATGTCGTGAAACACACGGGGAGCGTTGAACCTAATGTTCAACAAAATTTGTTGTTGTCTAGGAAATCCCTTCTACAGATAGAAGAGATCCCTCTATCCCAATGAGTGGTACTAGTAACAAATGAGAAAAACACAAGCAAACTCTCCTATTTTAAATTAAAATGACATGAGAAAGGAATATGGCCTACCACGCTCCTATGCAGTTACTAATCGATGTTAACCTTGATCTCCTTACTTACAAGCTCGCTCCTTGCTATGCCATTACATATGAATAATTGCAAGAGAGATCAAATAACAACACACAAATAAAGCATAGTATATTTCATTCTAATGTAAACCATATGAAATATCAAGGCGTATCATACTAAGAAAGTAATCATTGACAAACTTATGGAAATTAAAACACGCTTTGTATTATTGATAAATTAAAGAGGGAAACATACAACCAGAGCCTTGATGTTGAAGGCCTCCTTCAGGACAGGTTTCCAAATCCAAGCCAAAGACTTCAAGCACTCTTTCTCCTTAGAAGTTTGGTAGTGTTTAGGCATATTCGAGCACTAGAAAGGCAACCAACAATGACCAACCATTTGGGGAAGGTATGGAATTGATTTACAGGGAAGCTGGAGAGATTAAGGATCCACAAAAGAAGGAGGAAGGTCGATATAATAAGGGGGAATTCCTTAAAATTAGGACCAAGGAATCAAAATGGGATAAATTGAATCAATCTTCACCCAAATGATACCATACTTTCGTTCTCAAGACTTCTAGAGGAATAAGCTTTTGCTCCATTTTTGGATAACCTACCTGAAGAGGACCAACGTGAATTTTCATTTTAATACCTACACTACCAGCGTTGTTCACAGGTTATGCACACGGTGACAAGCGGTAGGCCATGCAGGAGAGAATTGCGTTAGGGTTGAAAATTATGGTTTTCACAAGTTTTCTCCAGAATTTCTTTAATACATTGATTCTCCATCTCTTAAGGGATTTTTGCACATGTTATTCATGGTGAACATGTTTTCATAGCTTTTTTCACTTTGCTAATTTTTTGGCATGAGGGACACAAAGGAATACACTTCAGATAGGGAAATAGGGAATGTGACAAAATATTGTGTAGCAGATGCCCCCTAAATCATGAAATAAGAACGAGAAGTGATGGTTGAGATGCTTTATAAATCAAGGCAAGGACTTTGGAAAACCACCGTTAGGAGACCTACAAATCAAACATGATACAATATATGACATTTCTGAATAGGAATCAAATAAAACATGAATCCACGGCATGGGCACAACCATCCGACTAGACAGGATCATATGTATGGTTCCACGACTTGGATGCATCCATATGTATAGAAGGGATCATGTGTACAATCATGAATACTCCATGCAGCCTGGATTTTAACAAATGTGATCTAAGGTCTCTGTCTCTGTCTCGATCTATCCAATGTACGGATATAACCATGTGAATATATGTGTTGATGTCTAACATGGTAGAAACCACCTGATTAGCGGTCAATGATGTAAACCATTAATAGGCACGAGAGAAACCACCAATAATGACGATGGCCCTCAAGGTACGACAACACAATCTACAAATGTGAATAATGGAGCTTAAGTCAAACACTTGCGGAATCATTCGATCAAAGGTCAACTATGTGAACTTGTCATTGAACACAAAGAAATTTCCATTGAGGCACACAAGCTCCAACATACTGAAAGGGAGTTTCTAGATCAAATTCATGGATAATGAGTTGATCTCAACAGGAAGCAGTTCGTCGAAGGAGGGCCATAATGTTTCCCACATCATCGACATGAAACACATGATTTCTCAAGGTAGATGGGAATGATTCAATATTGTTGCAGAGTGGGTGAGATAAGTAGAAGGAGGTTGAATCTTGCAGATAAGACTTCTCTTGAACATATTGGCGACATGACTCCGGATGTTGGTAGCATTTGACTAAAAATGGGATCAATGGTCATGGTGACAACAAGATATGATCGAATGAGGGGCAAATGGATTTCCAAAACCCAAGAAGGCAAGTGACAAACAGAGGATATACCAAACCCGACATGAAATGCAGATGAGTTTCATGTTCAAGAGCGACATGTTTCCTTTAATATGGAAATGAAGACTTGCTTACTTCCATTTTTCCCCACTATTTCTAGCGAGTACCTCTTTATTTTTTATATAAATCTTGAAGAGGATACCATATGCTTAGTGTATAAGTTCATCCTTCGGATGAATCCATCCTATTAAGTTTAACGAGCCCTAGGAAGGAGTAGCTCGGTCTCGTCATGGTGACAAGTCATGCGTCGTTTAAATTTTATGAGTCTGAAGTATGGTAGCTCGCTATCTTTATCATGTTTAGGGAGTTTGAAAAAGAGACGGAAAATAAAACTCCAAAGGGTCCCTTTTCATAGATATTCCCTCGAATCCGAAAAGTTATAAAACAATATCTGAGAGAACCGCTTAGTCATCTTTGACTAAGGTATTCCTATTTCATAATTAGTCAACCTCATCTCGAAAAATGGGTAAACTTATACTGAGACGACATCAATTAATTTATTTTAACGAGCTCGAAAGGACAAGTGCTAAAAATAATTTTCATATTTCAAGAATCTGAAAAGAGATGAAAGAGCACTCCTCCCGGAGGAACGAGTGACATAAAGGGTAGCAACTAGTTCCGATGATGATGGAACTACTCAAAACATGAAAAGGTCAAGAAGATGGCTAACAAGACCACTCATCGCAGCGGTTCCTCGGGAAAGGGTAAAACAATTAAGTGAAAGTGTATGATTGGCTAAGTAGATGGTGACGATGGAAATAGAAAACGAAGGCTCATATGGAAAAACAGGCTGATAATAATGGAAATCATAACAGGTATAATGAGAATGGATTCATGTTTACAAAAGCTTGAAACATGGGAAACTATGATTGAAATTGGTTTCATTTTTTCACAAGCTTGAAACATGAGGAAAAACTATGCTTGAAATTGGTTTCATTTTTTCACAATCTTGAAATAGAGAAAAACTACTCTTGGAAGTGGTTTCTTTTTTACACAAGCTTGAAACATAGACAAATTGTGCTTGAAATACGTTTTCATTCCCCCAACATAATGACTCAATTCGAGGTACATTCCCCCCAAGCTTCATTTCATTCACCTAAGTAGATTATTTGTTAAAAACAGGTGGATGGAATGAAGTTACATTTACGAGATAAAGTGAAAGACTCAAGTGAGAATTTACGAGATATAATCAAGAACTCGAATTAGAAGGGGATTTGTTTCATTTTTTAATGAGCTTGACACAATAAAAGAACTATGATCATAGGGACCTATTTCATTTTTTAGGGATCTTGACATAAGAAAAGGAATTATGCTCCAACACCTTGTTTCATTTTTTAATGAGCTTGACACAAGAAAAGAACTATGCTTAGGACACCTTGTTCATGGCCCATAAGAGGTCATGGATTCCAAGATTTTCTCATCGAATGGGAGAAAAACACTCTGGAAATCAGGGTCCAATGCCCCTAGTACATAATGCATTGAATCGCTGACCATATCATCATTGGGCGCGAGCATGGAAAAGGTTGCCACATAATTTACCTATGGCAGAGGTGATACCACTTTCATGCAAGGATAATCTAGGGATGTTGGTTGATTGGTATTAAAGTTAGGACCAATGAACAAAAGTTGATCAAGGGTCACAATTATTCCTTCATGCGGGAAACACATGACTTGAAATAGAGAAGAGACAAGAGCTCCCATGACATAAGTTTAGTCACGCCCAAGGAGTAAGTTAAAATACAAAGGGCGTTGGACAGCTATCAAATCGATTTAGAGGATCTTTCCTCCCAAATTAATAGGAAACTTTGGAAGGATCCCTAACAGTTGATTAGTTCCTCTGTTAAAATCCAACAGATTCTGGGTAACAAGCACAAGATGTGGAGAACCTAAAGCTTTCCAAGTATTTAAGGAGAAAAAACTAACATATGCGCCTTCATCTATGAATGTGCTAGGTACGGAAAAATTATAAGCGTGCACCTTGATCTGAAAGGGCACGTAGGAAAGAAGACAGTATCCTGGAAATCAACTCCAATCAAAATAATCGACTAAACTACTTCGAGGGGGTGTCATTGGAATGGGAGAATTTCCCCATTGTGTTATGGGAATGAGAGGATCGCCCTCTTGTACCGTGGGAACGGTAGGATTTAATCTCTACAAGAAAGGCCTGATCAACTTAAGGTGGAATCTGGTCAACCATTTTCTCAACCAATATTTGGTCGAGAATGGACTCATGGGATTCACTTTTGGAGAGATTGGGATAGACTAGAGATGAATTCTGATCAATCACATAATCAACTAGTATAGGATCAGAGGAACGCTTTCGGTAGCCAGCAAGAAGGCGAGGTTAAGAAGTTGTAATATTTTCCAATACTCTAGAGGCTTCATCCATATAAATACAAAGGTGAATGGGAAGATTCCCTTCACATAAATAATAGGGAAATTTGACTTTAATAATTTTCTTGTGGGCCTTATAATCACTATTTAAGGTTTTATCACTAGCATGATCACAAGAGGTTGATGTGAGATGGTGGACCATGCTTCTAATACCTTGGAAATCCCAAGGAAATCAATAAAAAGGTGGCCACCTTTACATAAATTTCAAAGGAATTTGACTTTGTGGATCTAAATGGAATATTTTTCAACATTAGTTGCATTGGTAGCAATGGTTTCTTGGTTTCTCCCTTGCTTATTTTTCTTGTTCTTATTCATCCTCTTATTCTTCTTCTTACCTTCCTAGTTACTAGAATCCAAAATTTCACCAGGAGAAGAGGAATAATTGGGTGAAGAAATAGTTGAAGAAGTCGAGGGGTCAACTTTAGGATCAACATGAGGTTGACAATGTTCAAGTGGAGGTGAACTTGGTTGAGAAGAACCTTGCACATTTGGAACCTAAGGGTTGAAAATAACCAAACTGGAAAACCATTGGTTAATATCGGGAGGGACAATGTTGCCATATATGGAGCGCCAACATTTCCAAAAGAAGGAAAAGGAACAAGATTCCCATCTGAGGGGTTTCCTTGGCTGGTAAACTCAGGAACTATTTCCATTAGGATCAACCTAAGATCTACTAAGGATTCGTGCACGGGTAAGATGTTATTTCGTGGGAAATAAATTCTATAAAATAACAACAAATAAATCAAAAAGGGGTAAGCTAGGAAAAATTTGTTACCAAGCAATCGTGGACTGCAGAATACCTCCTGGTGAACCAAGAAGTACGACAGCTAATCTCCTCGAATGTTGTTTTCGGGGTATCATGTTTACAAGGCAGCCGACTCAATTACCTATGACACGATAGCAACCTTGTGGGGAATCCCAAAATATACGCGATGGTACGTGGGAGTGAAATTCCATAGTAGTGTTGTCTAATGTGTAACCGTTCGATGAGAGTGTTCCTATATACTTTCATACGTGGAGCATCTCTGATATACCTGAGAGTACTGGATAAATGTCCAATATACTTATGTACATGGAACAAGATATGACCCTCGAGATGCAACACAAGCAATCAACGACAACTCCTACATTTTACGACGTTGGAACACGTTTCTAGCCTAGACCTCTAAATGTTTGTGTTAGGTTCCAAATTCTTCTTAGGATAATTGAGGTAAATTTTAATGTTGATCTTCAATTAAGTTTCAATTTTGGGGCTCAAAGCAATGTCACCTGAATGCCTAAGATGAAATTATATGAGAAGAAGACATTTTCCATTTGATCAAAGCTAAATTAATAAGGGAAGATATTTCACACAATGATGCATCAAAAAAATAATGCAGCAAGAACATTGCCCTTAACTAGCTTTTCTCTTTTCACTTTTCAAAAATGCAATTTTAAAAAGTAAAAAAAACAATTTTTCACTTTCACTATCCCAAATGCAACTTTTCAAAAATAAAATTATTTTGACATTTACTAAGATGAAATTATATGAACTTTCAATTTCTGTTCGTTATGAATGATCTAATGCACTTAAATGCACTTCTTTAGTTTTTAATTACCGAAAAATGTGATCTATTTTCAATAATGAATTCCAAAAAATAACCTTTACATGCAATTAATCTAATGCACTTAATGAAAATAAAAATTTTTAAATGAAACCTAACTAAATGCAAAAGTCAATTTCTTATGAATGCAAAAGAACCATTATTGTTCCATCGACAGAAAGTCAATATTTTTCCAATCACACAAGTAGTAAACACAACTTTCAATTTACTGAAAATGTGAAAGACTCAATCAAAAATACCAATTTTCCACTTCAAGTATGGGACAATTTTTTGCATTCCACCAAGAAACTGAAAGAACTCAATCAAAACTTGATACATAAAAAGAAGATAAAAAACCTTAAGGATTAAAATACACTAGAGTTTCCAACAAAGACTCTAAAAATCTGTACATTCAAATAATAGTGTGCCAGTTGATACCAGAGGTTTGCAACGTGACTATTTTAGATAAAATATGTGTTGGAAGCGCAACTATAACTGATAAAAAATGTGATAATGGAGGTAAATAGGGGGAAAACAAGAAAACTTCAAGAAAAAAACTCTATATTTGATACCCTAGGACACCTTCAAAGTAGAGTGCAAACTGAAAATAAATCCAAACAAAGGGTCGTTCAACGGTTGGACAAACTAAACGAGAAGGGAAAAGACAAAAGGAGGACTAAAAATGCTATAGGATCCCCAGCGGAGTTGCCATTTTTTTATCTAGGAAATCCCTTCTATGGACAAAAGTGATCCCTCTAGCCCAATGAGTGAGTGTAGTAACAAACGAGACAAAATCAAGCAAACTCTCATATCTTAAATCAAAATTACATGAGAGAAAAAGATTGCCTACCTCGCTCCTATGTGGTTACTTGTTGATGTTAATATTGATCTCCTTACCTCCAAGCTCGCTCCTAACTATGCATTTATGTAAAAGTACCTGCAAGAGAGATAAAATAGCTACACACAAAGAAATCAAAGTATATTTCATTCTAATGTACAACATATGATAGATCAAGGAGCATGAGACTAAGAAAGTAATCATTAACAAGCTTATGGAAAGTAAAAATGATTTATATTATTGATATATCAAATATGGAAGCATACAACCAATGCCTTGATGTTGGAGGCCTCCTTCAGGATAGGTTTCCAAATCCAAGCCAAATAATTCAAGCACTCCTTCTCCTTATAATTTTGGTAGCATTTAGGTGTATTATAGCACTAGAAAGGCAACCAACAATGACCAAACATTTGTGGAAGGCATGGCCTTCATTTATAGGGAATATGGAGAGGTTAAGGATCCACAAAATAAGGAGGAAGGTCTATATCTTAAGGGGAAATTCCTTAAAGGTAGGATCAAGGACTCAAAATGGGAGAAATCAACTTGATCTTCACCCAAATGCTACCATAAGTTCGTTCTCGAGACTTCTAGAGGAAGAAGCTCCTGCTCCATTTTTGGAGAACCTGCCTGAACAGGACTAGCACGACTTTTCACTTTAATTCCCGTGTTGCCAGCATTGATCACAGGCTATGTACATGGTGAGAGGTGGTAGGCCATGGAGGAGAGAACCACAATGGGGTTGAAAATTAGGGTTTTCAAAAATTTTCTCCATACTTGCTTTAACACATTGATTCTCCATCTCTTCAGGGAAGTTTTGAGCATGTTTTTCATGGTGAACATGTTTTCATAGATTTTTTCACTTTCAAACATTTTTGGCATGAGAGACACAAAGGATGAAACTTTGGATAGGGAAATAGGGAATGCGAAAAAATATTGTGTAACATTTGTGCCCATATTTTTAGGGTTTCCTGCAATTGAGAAAGAGGTGTTGTACTATCTCATTTGAAGCAAAACATAGGGGGCACCATCCTAGACCATGGTAACCCCTCTTACAAAGATTTTCCCATGTCAAAATTTTATTTTTCTAGACCATTTAGATGAAGAGAATTATTTTCAAGGGAAATTTCCATTTCTAGAACTTCTGAAACCAACAGGGGTTAGTAAAAGAAAATATAGTACAAATGATATGCCTGTAAATATCTGCTACCACTACAGATCCTTGTTGTAGTTTTCTAGCCAGTGTGAGATAGTCCCTGTTCACGTTCCTGCAAAGACCGGTCTGTCGGATATCCAAAATATAATTGTTTCATACATGTCCCTTGTCCATTCAATCTCAATTACTCAACTTCTTTCTAGATTGGACAATTTCCACTCCATCTATTAATGACCTTTACCAAAAAGAAGTAACCTCTGGAATGTAGAGCCTAAATAGTGGCCTCCGAGAGAATGTGTATATTATTAATGCTCATTATATGGTCCAAGCCAATTAATATCTGATTTCCTCACCCAAACGACCAACTAATTATCTGAAAAACCCGACATTTTATCTTTTGGAAACTGAGCTAAATGAAAGAATTTTATTTCTTGCCAATATCTCTTTCTCTAAAACAATCCATAGTGCTTTTTTTCTTTAGGTAATTTTCCTTTAAAATCTCACCCCATATACCTTGACCAAAAAAATATCTCCATAGTGACTTTATGAGCAGAGACCAACCAAATATTTGTATTTCAAGGATGCCCTAGCCACCGAAATCCTTTTGTGCCTTATTAGTGTCAGTCTTTAGAGCTTGTCACCAGTGATCAAATGGGCCCTTATCATGTCCTGTTATGGTCCCATAGTCAAATTTTTGCCATTTGTTGTGTAACCAGCTCCAAAAAGAGAAGAAAAGAGATATCAACGCCTTAGAAATGAGCCACTTCGAGGGGGAAACCTACAATACATTACATAAATGAACAATTCTTGGATGATACAAATGAACAAAACCTCCTTTCTATATATAGGAGTCCATGGGGCCATAATGTAATCCTAGTGGGCCACAATGTAATCCTAGCCGACCTAACAATAATAATTTAAGGGCACAATAATAACAATATGGGGGTTACCGGGGTACAATAATAACAATAAGGGGGGCTACACTAACATAATAAGGGGCTATACTATTAATATAGGGACTTAACATGCCCCTCTCCTTCAAACAAGTGTTGTCCTCAACGCTTGATTATTTCTTGATGCTTCTGTATAAAATTCTCATCCTCCCATGTGAAATATTTTACAGGAAATTTCTTCCACTTGCTGAGATATTCTAAAATTGATCGTACTTGTCGAGTTCTTTTTTCTATGACTTCTTCATAACTTCTTTCGATGTGATGTTGATCTTCCTGTTGTTTCATTAGATTCTGCACCAAAGTTGGGTTATCCTTTGAGAGTTGGAGAACTTGTTGTTGATGCTCGATGTGATCTTCCACTAATTTATCATCCATATTTGCTATTATTTTATCCTTCAAACCATCCAACTTAGCCTCCATTTTTGCTTTTAAACCATCTATTTCATCTTCAATTGCTCTTCGTAAGATCGAAACTTGTTGCACTTGGTACCGTAATTTTGATATCTCATACTGCAATTCTTCCTCTTCATGCATCATTGTATAGATTTCTGAGGGCTTAATGGGTATGGAATTATTTTTAGGAGGCATTTCAGAACCCAATACTGAAATATATGCTCAATAGGCCCTTGGAATCACTTCAAACTGATTTTTCAAACAAGATTTATGTAATTCGGAAAACAAAATACACACCTTTTTCTTGCTTTTGAGGAGCTCGATATTGAAATTGGATTATCTCTATGATTGCAGCACTTCAATATCTAAATTTCAATACTGAAGTAGCCCTCTAAATTATCTTTTGAATGCCACAATTCTGACCTGATTTGGATTCTCCAAGACAAAGTTGTGTCCAATCTCCCACAATGACCTAAATTTGGATTGGTTCAGTAGAGCACACTTGTACGACCTGCCACGTGTCACTGTTTTTTCCTTTGTCTCTGAAATTGATATCCAAGAAACTACAGTCTGTGTGCTTGCAACCACTTTTTACAGCACTCCAATCCAATGCCCAGAGAGAGAGTTATTGAACTTTTTCTCGATCTCTTTACATATGAAATTGGGGCTTTGAAAAAGCACTACCTTCCTGAGATCATATCTCCAATAATATTGCGAACCAAGCTCTGAAATTTTTTTGTAAAATTTCTCAGGATTTCAGCTTCACACCATACGAATTTCAGATTCTGAACCTTCGTAGAAAAAAATTTATAGCGAAAATTCCACGATGACCTGTTTAGGAGCTTGAAAAAAGACCTAACTTCCACAGATGATATCTCCGAAAATATTGCGAACCAAGCTCTGAAATTTTTAGAAAATCTTCCTCAAGATTTCAGCTTCGCACCCTAAAAATTTCAACTTCTGAAACTTCGTAGAAAAAAAATTATAGCGAAAATGCCACGATGACCTGTTTGGAGCAGCGAAACCCTAGAATCCCAAAGCTCTGATACCAAATGTTGTGTAACCAGCTCCAAAGAGAGAAGAAAAGAGATATTCACGCCTTAGATATGAGCCACTTCGAGGGGGCAACCTCCAATACATTACATGAATGAACAATTCTTGGATGATACAAATGAACAAAACATATTCTATATGTAGATCCTTAGAGCACATTATAATCCTAGTGAGGCCACAATGCTATTCTTGTTTAACAATAATAATGTAAGGGAACTTATTAATAATAAAAAATATGAAATTGGACTGAAGTACAATAATAACAATAAGGAGGCTACACTAACATAATAAGGGGCTACACTATTAGCTTTAGGAGCTTAACACATTTCATTAGGTCTTCAAGCAAAAATTTGGTCATTGGGTATTAGGTCTAGAATTGTTTCCCTCCTTTCAAAATTTTCACATGTTAGTCCTTGTCATCTATCAATTGGAGTGTATCATCATTAAGAGATTATGAATATCATTCCATTCAACACCATCATGATTTCATTCAGTTCAGTGTCTCCATGATCTCATTAGGGTTTCAATGTCACCAAATCTGCCATTTCATGCATAAAATCCGACAAATAGGAGGAGTGTTAATAGGCAAGTTTATTCAATAAAGTTTGATTTAAAAAATGTAATTTATGTTTCTATATGTAATAAGTACTTCATGTTTCTAAAGCTACAATTGAAGGTTTCAAAGAGATTCAGGGTTCCAAAGAAGCTACAAAAGTTCAAGGTTACAAAATGTCCAAGGTTACAAAGTTCAAAAAAAGAAACTCATGCTTAGAAAAGACATGTGGGGCCCATCCTCACTCAAAAGGAGTCCCTTCATGTTTATAAAAAGGCCAAAAATACATAAGGAAGACTCATTTGCACTCTTAGGTTCTCCCACCATCGTGCTTTCATCTCATATTGGCAAGAAAATTGCGTTTTTTACCTATCACTGGAAAACATTGACCTCGCTACGCATACAAAGACTACGTTGCGCTTCTTGAGCAGCTCGCTGTGCATAGAAAATTTGTGTTGCGCATGGGCATTGCGCACAGGAGGCCTTCGCTATGCACGCGACATAGTTTTGAAAAAGTCATTTTTAGCAGTCAAACTTGGTTTTTGAAGGCTTCTCTTCAACTATTTCAGTCTTCAAACCTCTTCAAAGGTAATTTAAAGCCTTTCATACTCCCCTAGCACTGTTTATCAAGAGGATTTAAAGAAGCAATTCTTATCCTAGGGTTTGCTTATAATTTGTGGTTTTTCCTTCCAAATGATCAACTATTGCACCAAACCCTATTTTTCTTGCACCTACACCTCTGTTTGCAGTTTATATATCACTTCCATCCATTACATAGCTATTTCCCTTAATTTCCATCATTTTCCCTATAAACCCTAGCCCAATTTTGCAAATTTGGGCAGTTTTCCTAGATAGAATTGTGTTTAAATTTCCAAGCCCATTTCCCTCACTCGTTTCACTCCATTTCACTCCTTAAAGATCCCTAAAACCCCTGCCCATCTCCCTAAATTTTCCTACTCCCATCTCCCTTCCTTAACTCCCTCATTTTATCCCTTTATTCCTTTTCCCTGTTTTTCCCTCTTATCTGCTCCCCCATGGTTTCGGTATGGGAGTAAGATTCATCACCATCGGAGAAAATAAAATATAAGAAAGGAGGAAATATCTTGAGGGTTTGGGCCCTCAAGCCCATAATGAAATCATTCTCTTCATTCATCAAAAATTTCTTTGAATATGTCAATTGTTTAGGGTTTTTCCAAAGAGTGCGGGAGGTAGATTTTCATGATCAGCTGACAGATATGTTTGCCACCACTTTGAAACGATAAAAGGCCACCATTTTAGGGACTGATTTCATATTTTCAGTAGATTCCATATCTCATGCTATAGGAATACCAAATCATGGTGAGTATTGGTTCAAAGGCATGAACCTAGACCTTGAGGAGTACAAACCCTACTTGAAATCACATTACAAAGGAGCTCATTCACATGTTTTCCCATTCAGATATTTGTTGGAGAGACATGCACCATTAATGAAGGTTGTCATGAAATTTTTGACATGTGAGGGTAGGTTTTCAAGATTGTACCAATACCAAATGAGAATTCTCATGCACTTCACAGTTGTGAAGTCTCCAAAACTATGCATATGAGTGTGATTAAAATGTTTGAAAAGGTGCAAGTGAAAGGCAGAGAGAATTATCCTAGTATTTTCCATCATACTTTGATAAAGGTCATAATTCTCCATCAGTTCGCAGAAAAGAACATGACGTGGGATTCCTTCATTGAAGCAGCTCTGCAAACTACTACACCAAACCAGCAGCAAAACATGTCACCTACCATGCAAGAGGTCGGTTCATCAAGCAAGGTGGAAACTAAATCACCCAAAGAATCAATGACAAAGAGACCTGGGCCTGAGGTCAATAATACATATTAGACAGGCATAAGGCTTGTGTTTCCTCCTCAAACTGAGGAAGGGGCCAAGCCTACACCAACAAAGCAACGAACATCATGACAGCATGACATATCCATGCATGAGGAAGAGCATGATTTTGACCTAGTAGACTTGGAGGCTAGTGATGAGACTGAAAAAATAGAGAGGATTATCAAATACAAGGATGCACATATCACAGATATCCAAGACAACTTGGAAAAGGAAAACTTCATTATTTATTTCCTAGAACAAGAAAACCAACAGCTGAAGGAAAAAAAATTGTCCTTGGAGAAAATTCAGTTTGAAGAAACCAAGCATGATGTGAAAGCCAAAGCAGTGGCTGACATATATGAGTATGATGAACATGAACAACAAGTAAGAAGAAAGAGGCCAAGAACCATGTGTCTCAAAAGAGCATTGCATGAGGAAAAAGAGAAAAACCATATAGATGAAGAGATCAGTTTTGAAGACAAGATTGCTAATGAGATCAATGACAACAGGGAGTCTTGGATTGAGAAAGTCAACATCCACTTGGAGAAGATCCTTGACAAGGCCAACAAGGATAACAAGATTCATAAGCACATGGTTGATAATTACTATGCCCTAAATCAAATTTTTAATTTCAAGGTCAAAGAGCTACAAGCTGTAGAAATTTTACTACAATTATG